>JAGFMF010011415.1:320545-357975 GCA_019455555.1 Galemys pyrenaicus
GCAGGAGAGGTCTGCCTCACCATGTGGGTCCCCTCCTTGGCCGGCAGCAGGGATCGAACTCGTGCTGCAGTAGCTGCGGTTTGCTTCATAGTGCATTGCTTAACCCACTGCGCCACCAGGGAGGCCCTCGGTGTATTTTCTTAATTCACAATGGACACATCACAATGGACACACAAGCTAGTTTAATATCCACAAGGATTCTAATGTAAGCAAATAAGATGAATTTACACCCCTCAAGGGTAATGACTGGCAGGGGGGACTAAGCTGTTCTCCTGCCATAGCTTGTTACTTTTTTTTTTTTTTTGTTACTTTTTTTTTAAGATTTTATTTATAAATTTTTTTTGCATAGAAGAACTGAGGTGTAGGCCAGAGGTACTTGGGGGTGAGAGGATTCACCAGAGACAGAGTGGGGAGTAAAACAGACAGTGAAATACACTGCTGAAGGGAGCAGTGGGAGAGACAGGAGAGGTCTGTGCGCCATGTGGGTCAGATCAAGTTCAATCCGTGGCTGGGGACTGAACTCAAGCTGTAGTGGTGATAGCACTGAGACTTAACCCCCAGGCCACCATGGTGTCCCGCCTTGTTACCTTTATGTCCAGGTGTGCAACCCGGCAATTGTGCAAGTACTGCAGCGCCTCCATGACGTCTCGGATGTAGAAGGCTACTTTCTCTTCCATCAGCTCGTCATGGTTCATAAGATAGTCTAAGAGCCGGCCATCATCCATTCTGAATGTGGGAAGGAAAAGGCAAAGGAGATATGCTTTTGAAGAAACAGAAAAAATAACACATGTATAAATCTGTCAGGTCTCTGAGCTCTCTCCTCGCCCCTATTATAACTGAACATCAGACAACACAGGCATTTAAGAATTAGAGCGCAAAGCCAGTGTGATGCTCACAACTGAAACAAATAGACAGATTTACAAATGTGCTACACTTCTGAGAGAAAAGTGTATAATCTTATAAAAAACACGCTATTTTGTTAACTAGTGAAATTATTCACAAGGGAAAACTTCTGAGACCTTATAAGAAGTTAGATTGCAAAACTGAGAAAGTCTTCACCCAGAATGAGAGCAGCACTGTTCTGATTCACTCAGACCTGGTGGCTGCAAGAAATCCCAGAAATGTTTTACAAGCTGGTTTCACTTCTCAGCTTTCAGTTGGGGAAAAATAGAAAGCAAAGTATGTCCTCAGCATCCATGCCCCTCTTTTTAAGTCTTTGCCTTAAAGACTCACTAAGAACATGGTACAAGCCAGGTTGTGGTTTTGAATCCTGGTTCTGCCATTTACAGGTGAGGGGAGGGGTTGGGGGTGAGGGGAGAGGTGGTTGGGACAAAACAAACTCTTAGTGTTTCAGTTTCTT
This sequence comes from Galemys pyrenaicus, assembly GCA_019455555.1. Lineage (NCBI taxonomy): Eukaryota > Metazoa > Chordata > Mammalia > Eulipotyphla > Talpidae > Galemys > Galemys pyrenaicus. Next base: position 321,906 of record JAGFMF010011415.1, read on the forward strand.
CCTCTCTGAAGAGGGACTAACAGCAGCAACAACACCCACTTCATTATGAAGGTTGTGCGCAGTAAGGAAGCACTTCAGCATACTTTGATTGCAATAGTAAAAGCCCAATAAATGGCAATTTCTTTTAGGTACCCTGTGCCCTCTTCAGCAAGGGGTGACCAGGTGTCAGGCAATTATTGTGCAAGGTGCAATGGGTTGGTTATTAAAGGAATCCCCCAGGTAATGCTCAGGCAGAATTGGAACCTGAGTCAGAAAACTCTTTCAAGCATAGCTGGAACTCTCATGGCCAAGTTTCCATTCTCTTCTCTAGCTTGTTCCTTCCCACTGTAACTTCTGTTTTCCTTGACTCCTTTTCCTTCCTTCTTAGTCTATGGTGAGCATAGAATAGAGAAGAGAACGGGGTCTTAGATGTACCCCCTGAACTTCTTGGAACACATATGAGAGAAATTAATAGTGGCACCTCTCCAAGACCCAAGAGTCTCAGCCACTGAGCTCACCCTTACATTGTTTAGATTACCCATAAGTCCAGGCCCCAACCTAGACTAGGGGATCAAGGTCTCATTTGCCTATACAGGAAAGCTCTGATTTATGGACCACCAAAGGGGAGACCCAGCGCATGATGCAATCATAGGGCGTAGTTTGGGCACTGCTTCCTCACAGATCTTTACTGAACATCAAGTCCAAATCCAGCAACTTTCTATGTTGCCAAAGCAGTTCTCTCCAAAATAAGCATTTCCCCTTAGCATTTACCATGCTATATTCACATCGCTCACTATCTTCTTCATTACATTACACTAATATCTCCTCGAGGGCAAGAATTACATGTTTTCTTGTTCTTCCCACCCTCACTCAAATCTAGACAGAGGCTGGCATACACTCAGTGCACAGTAAATGCTTGATAAACTAGTTCAAATCGATATTTACCTAGTTTAACCTATGCAACATCCCTGAGAAATGGGAATAACTTTTTAAGCTTCACAGATGAAGACCCCAAAACCCAGAAAACTAATTTATAATTTTTGAAATCACAGAGCTGGGATTAAAGCCCAGATTCTTCTTTCCAAGAATGGTTTCTTTCCATTGCACTATGGCAGCCAGGAAATCAATCCCTTCCCTCAGAATGGTAGCAGGCAAGTCTGAAAGAACAAAGGTTCTGGGTCTGTTTTAACACCTTGGAATGCAACACCTTTTATTGGAGCTCAAGCATAACATATCACTCATAAACAAAGCTGGTCACTGTTAACGGGATGTGCCTTTTCAGTTAGAAAAGTCCTGACTAACAGGTTATGCTCAGACAGTTGTTTTTAATTATGTTTATTAAGTCTAAAAAGTCAATCTATCAGCTACTGACAAGTGTATCAAATTTAGCACTACAGAAGAATTAAACATACTAACAGTGTTGGTTTTGTTACCCTCTTATTTCTTTTCTACCACTTTGAGAGTCTAACCAAAGATGTTTGCATTGGGCTTTCTTTTTTCCATCATAAGTAAATTCATGATGTGTCATTGCTTCAGAGGTCTGCATATACACCCACTTAGACCGACAGCATGCAGGAGCGAGACAAAAGAGCAGACAAAAGCCAAATGGAGGGCCTTCTGTCACAAACATGGGTGCACGTGGAGCCATCACTTTATTGGGCTTCAGTTTCAATGTCTGCCTTCTCTCCGGGTCCAGGGCCTCATCAGCACCAACCAGAATGCATTTTCATGAGGCTCAGTACTTCTGAAAAGACTGTTCTTTTTAGCCTCTAAGTAAATCTCAGAGCATAACCTCTATGTTTAGCTTGGGGTCTTAGTTGGGGAGAATGTGACTTTACCCCTGTATTCTTGGGACAAGTAGACAGCTCCAAGTAGATGGCTGTCTGAGTCCCTAGAAAATATGGAATGAGAGGAATGAAGGCAAGGTTTCACCCTAGAAGGGACCTTTTGGGTGGTAGATTGGTGAGGCTCTACAGGATTGATGCGCAAACTCCTGTCTTTCACTCAACTCCACCTCTGTCAATAAGCTCATTGTCAATGAGCTTTCCTGGGCTCTTGTCCAATCCAATAGAAGGAAAGTGAAAATCAGAGTGAGAGAGACGTGGGTCAACTCCCAGTTTCTCCATTTCCTAGTGTTAAGCACTTTACCCTTGATTCTCTGATCAATACAATAAGAATAATATTTATATAAAATGGATGGAAAGGTTCATGTTTCATTTAACACTATAAAATGCAATTGACTCTTCCATTCATTGTGGGCAACACATAACCCGAACAACTGGGAGCCATCACGGAGACGGCACCTGCACTTACAGCTCCAAGATTAGGATGTAAGAGGTGGGGGACTCATAGGTGTCATGGAGAGTGATGTATTGCGGGTGCTGCAGGTGCTGAAGCAGGGCGGCCTCGTGGGCAGCCTGCTCTTTTTTCTTCATCTTTTTGCTAACAAATTTCACAGCCACGTCTTTGCGGGTAGCTTTGTGAATACACTTCTTGACGATGGAGAAGCGGCCCCTGAAATCAACAGGGAGAAAGCGTTTTGCCAAGATACATCAACCAACTAGGTCCATTTCTCTCAAGGATGAAAGGCTTCTCTGAAGTGGTTAGGCAATAACATTTTATCAGGAATCCTACCTTTCTGTATTTTATTATACTGTTATTTAGAAAGGCCACATTTCCTTCCAAGCATCTTACAGCTCTTTAAGAAGCAAAAAGCTAACTAATATTTAAGTCAATTTACTTCTCTGTCATTTTTCAGCATTAAACACAGGTTCAGTTTTTTTTTTCCTAAGCAGAGTATATTTCTATAAAATATAACAATAGCAACTATGTTAAAGAAGGAAGAATTCTATTCCAGGAAAATTTCAAAAACATTTTTTAAAAGGTGACCTTAAATTTTTATTTTATGTTGTTATCTTTCTCTCATGGAAAATGTCTAAATTACACAGAAGTAGAGACTAATATAATAGATCTAATCAATTCTATGCAGCTTCTATGATTATCAATATTTATTCCTTTCTCAAAACTCCCCTGAATCTTCTTTCTTTAGAATATTTAAGCAGATTTCAAGTTATTTCACTCACAAATACTTCATTTTGCATCTGTAACTGACATTTTAAAATATACACCACCATGGCATTTTAATAGCTAACAAAATTTACTGCACATAAAATAGAGAGAAGGTGTCTCCCACTCAGCTGTGGCCAGTAGAAGGGAGAAGAAAGTGAAGTGAAAGGCAGGAAGGTCAGCAGTGGGAGCAGAGAAGGGAGGGTATAATTCTAGGTCTAAAAAAAATTGTTTATAATTTGAATGATGAATACATACATCTACCACCCACCCCTCTATCTTCCTACCCCTTTCCTTCCCCCCTCCCCATTAAACTCAGAGTCCTCAGGATGTTAATTGATGTCCACTGGTTTTTGAAAGTGTTTTATATCATCTAAATGTCTGCTATACGTTTAGTATTTGTTTTTATCATTCTGACTGACTTTACTACACAAAATTCTCTCAAATTCCCTCCATTTTGTTGAAAATGGATATATTTCATCCTTTATTGTGGTTATACAATAATCCATGGCATGGCTATTCCACATCTTCTTGATCCACTTGTCCATAGATGGACATTTAGACTGCTTCCATGTCCTAGCTAATGAAGATAAGGTTGCTATGAACATTGTGGAACATGTGGGACTTGTGTTGGTGTTTCATGTCTTTGGACAGATGCCCAAGAATGGATTGCTGGGTTGTACGGTATTTCCATTTTCAGTTTTTTAAGGTAAATCCACATTGTTTTCCATAATGTCTGCACCAGTTCACTTTCCACCAACAGTCTTGTGAGACCTGGAGAAATTTCCTAACTGCCCCCCTCTCCTCCCCAGTCTATTTCCTTTATTGGAAATCTACTCAAATGCTACCTCATGGTGTTCTAAAGATTAGATTAAATGACTTGTATCATATTTGCATAGTATCTGGGACACTACAGCAACTCCTCCTCCTCCTCCTCCTCATCATCATCACTACCTAAACTTCCACTGTTCCCTTTATTTTTTTAAATTTTTTTTATTCATACAAGAACTGGGGTACAGGCCAGAAGTGCAGGGAGTGAGAGGATCCTCTAGAGACAGAGTGGAACAGAACAGGCAGACTTGACTGAAACACACTGCTGAGGGGAGCAGCAGGGAGGCAGGAGAGGTCTGCCGTGCTATGTGGGTCCCTCCCTGGCCGGCAGCAGGGATCGAACTCGTGCTGCAGTGGCTGTGGTTTGCTTCATAGTGCGCTGCTTAACCCACTGCGCCACCAAGGCGGGCCCCTGTCCCCTCTGTTTTTTTAATCTCTGGCTACATAAAGAAGATAGAAAAGGGAGCCTCCCTGGTGGCACGGCAGGTCGAGCTCTACACTGTAAAGCAGTAGGAGCGTGATCTCCTGCCAGGGAAGGGACCCACATGGCGCAGCAGACCTCCCTGCCTCACCCTCTGCTCCCCTCAGCAGTGTGTTTCAGTCCATCTGCTTGCTCTTGTCTCCACTCTGTCTCTGGTTAATCCTCTCACCTCGTACCTCTGGCCTACACTCCAGTTCTTGTATGCATAAATAAATAAATTTAAAGCAAAGCAAAACAAATAAGCAATAACATACATAACAGGAAGCTCTGTTTAAAAAAAAGAAATTCAACATGTATTACTCATAAAGCAAGTCCCAATAAAAATCAAGGAATCAACATCATATAGACCAAGTCCTCCAAGCCCAATGCAGCTAAGTTTGAAATCAGTAACAAAAAGATAATTTTTAAAATCTTATATATTTGTAGCTCTTCAAACATATTGCTATAACTGGGTCTAAGAAAAAAATCATAGTTGAAGGAAAACCACTTAAAACTGAATGAAAATGAAATGTCACATGTCAGAACTCTGGAGAAGTAGCTAAAATTGTCCTTCGAAGAAAAGGCTGAGTCTTACATTCTTTTTTTTTTAATTTTATCTATTTATGCATACAAAAGCTGGGGTATAGGCCAGAGGCGCAGGGAGTGAGAGGATTCACCAGAGACACAGTGGGGAGCAGAACAGGCAGACTGACTGAAACACACTGCTGAGGGGAGCAGCGGGCGAGACAGGAGAGGTCTGCTGCGCCATGTGGGTCCCCTCCCTGGCTGGGGATCGAACTTGTGCTGCAGCGGCTGTGAAAACCCCACAGTGCAGCACTCAACCCCCTGAGCCACTAGGGAGGCCCAGCCTTTCCATATAGAAAATATACTTAATAAAAGAAACATCAGGAATAAGTCATTCTGAGGTGATGTTGTAAATATTCATGGGTCAAGGAGTAAAAACTGTGTCATTACCTTCCAATTTCATTCAGCTCAGTGTAAGCAGAATCAAAATTTTCTTTCCAAGAAATGGTAGCACCATCAGCAGCAGCATCTTTGGGAGAGAGAGAATCCATTTTCTTTTTCTTTTTTTAAATATTGAGACTATCATATAAGAATAAAGAAAAGCTTAACAGAAAAATCCAAACATCCCCCCAAAGCAATTCCTATGACTAAATATGGGACCAACTCAGTGGGAAAATATCATGATCCTCTGAAATGTTATTTTTAAAAATATCATCCAAGGGGAAACTGACATGACAGGGTCAGACTCTCTGTGCCATCTCTGTAAACAAAGAGAAAACTAAGCACAATCAGAAACGCAGTTTCTTGAAATTTTAAAATAGAAACTTTGTAAAAAAAAAAAATTATAAGGGAAACGTTTTTCCCTTAAAAAATTTTAGAGGGAAAAATACTTTGGAGGTCTGGAAAGGCCAGTGAGAATGTAGGGAGGATGCAGCAGGGAGGATAGGGCAGATTTTCGAAGACAAAGAGAGAAGAAAGGAATGTGCAGCTTAAACACTGCTCTTTCTCATCCCACTATCTCGGACTTAATGAGCTTAATGGCATATTGAATGATTTAATTTGTTCCAAAATACATGCCTGAGTAGACAGAATCCCTGGCAGCGTTACCTTGCAAGGGCTAGCTCCCTGGCAATGATTTACACACACACATAGACACACACATTCATGCAGGTCCAAACAGTACTCTTATCTGTTTGTGAGGGCCACTGGGGACTAAGGCTCACAAGAAGCAAAACCTGGGCAGTGGCCCTCATGCGCAGGGTGGGAGGGGCCAAGGCAGGCGTGCAGCCCTTTTACCCCATCACTGCAGGATGCCAGAGCACCGGGGCTGGGCTGAGCATGCTGGCATATTGATTCTGAGGAAACAGAGGCCCAGGGCCAAGGTTTTCCAATGAGCCACAAACCCGCAGGAGCAAAGCCATTGGGAGGGAACAGACTGCAGGGCTGGGCAGACAGGGCTGATGGGGCTGGTGCATTTCTGGATTCAGGGGAAGGCAGGACTGTAGCTCAGCCCCTGCGGGGCTTGGAGTAACCAAACCCATCCCCTTAACCCAAAGCACAGACGCATTCATTGCCTTTTGAGTACAGTGGCTTCTTCTCCTGCTCAACACACAGTCTGTCCCCCACTGCTGAAATCCTCACCACTTAGAGATTTCTTTAACAGATTTTCTCTTTCAAAATGAACCTGGGACCAAGGTGGCTTGGTGACACAGTGAACAGATGGGCAAAATACAAGCTGTGGTTGTAAAACACCAAAGTGTAGCCAGTTACAGGCGTATGTTAGTTCACTTCTCAAGACATCTACATACGCACCCATGTTGAAGAAGGTGTCTGGGAGCGTTGGGATGGGAACATGAGAAAATGTTCATCATGCAATGAAATCCTCTAACCCTGCTGCTTTCTCCTTTCCATTTTAAATTGGTGAGTGTGGTTGTCCTTAAGGCTGTGGGGTACACTTTTGTCCAGCAGGGGCACCCGGGGGGAAAGGAGGCTTGGTGTTTGCTTCTCAGAAGAGGGACAGATTGCATCCATGACACTCCTGTCCCTTCTGCTCTGGGACACACACGGGTGCCAGGACCCTGGAGGGGAAGCTGGGTGGCAGATCTGAGCTAACCCCAGACACTTGACATCACATTTTATGGAAACGCTCTTCATCAGGGCTCGGAGAAGTTACTTGACTAAAGTTGCCAAGCAAATTTAGGTCCCTTCTTGCTTGGGGGCCTGACACACGCTGAAGAGAGCCAGGGCCAGAGACATGTGGCAGCTGGCCAGCTGCCCAGCCTCTGCTGCCTGGGGGCTGGGCATGGCTGGGACTCACCGTACTCTGGAAGCCGCACGAACTCAGAGGGCTCACTGGGAAGGCTGATTCCCCAGGGGTTACTGGCGCTGACTCTGAACTGATAAGGACTCCCCGGACTGAGGTCTTCAATGACGAGGTAAGTGTCCAGGGTGGAAGCTACCGACTGCTGCCAGGCTTGGGAGCCTAGCGCGCAGTTTCCAAGAAGGAAAGAGAAAAGGACAGAGGACCATTGTTTTAAAGACCTTCAGCAAACGAAGAGAAATGGCACATTCCAGTCAAGGGACGGTTGGGGTGGGCATGTAGGGCACAGCCTTCACCTGATTTAGTTATTACTTTGGGGGAAGTTCACAGATGAGCAAACTAGAGTGTGAGTGCTACTGCCAGCCTTATGGTATTTACTCCAGGCTTTTGTTGCTTAACTTTCCTTAGGCCTCAGTCTCCCCATCTGCAGAATGGGCCATTCCCCGCTGTGGCTGATGACTGAGCTTGTAAAGTAGGGGAGCACCGTGAAGGTCACTGTGCATGCCTATGTCACTAGTGCCTGGAGCAATCACCGCTCCATGGGACCTTCAGAGCAGAAGGAGCTGTGGCTTCCCACAGAGGCCTTGGGGGGACGTCAGAAGACATGAGAAGGAGCTGCTGATGAAAGGCACAGAGGCAAGCATTTTCATGACTCTGAAGGGCCCCTTGCAAGGAGAAGACAGAGACACGAGAGCCGGGGAGAAGGCCCACCTTCCTCTCTGTACTCCACAGTGTACCCAGAAATAGTGCAGTTGCCTGTGCTGGACGGGGGCAGCCAGCGGAGGATCACTGAGGAGCAGCTTCTCTCCTGCGCGATGGGGCGGTTAGGGGCTGCCGGAACTCCTGCGGGGACAGAAGTTAGGGTCAAGTGCCATTTCTGCAGAACTTGGTATTTTACACCCAGGCTGAATGTCATTTAGGAAGCATAGCCTGACCTGTGCCTCGGAGTTTTCCTATGACCTTCTCCACCAATGGGCATACCTTCTCCAGCGTGAGGGTGACCTGGGAGTCATACCTCGTGGCCAGAGTTCTTCCTTGGGCTAAATACTGGAGATAAAGTGGGGGAACACTAGTGGAGTATGGTGTGACATGGTAGTTGGTGGCAAAGATTTAGAGCTTTACTTTGGAATTTTCACAGTGAACTTTTCTTTCCCAGGTCTCAGGGAGCCCTTGTTATGTCCACTTAAAATGTTTGACTAACCGGGCTTCCCTGGTGGCACAAGGGGTTAAGCACCACACTATGAAGCATCCGCAGTCACTGCAACATGAGTTCGATCCCTGGCCAGAGAGGGGACCCACATGATGCAGCAGACCTCCCCTGCCTCGCCCGTGCCTCCCCTCAGCCGTGTATTTCAGTCCATTTGCCTGTTCTGTTCCCCACTCTGTCTCTGATGACTCCTCTCACCCTCCACACCTCTGGCCTGTACCCCAGTTCTTGTATGCATAAATAAATAAATCTTTAAAAAAGAATAAACACAAATTCAGAGACAGAAGGTAGGATGGTGGCTGCTAGCGGCCGGGGTGGGGGTGGGGGAGGTGGGGATGGGGGCTAGTTACTGAGTGGGTCCAGAGTTCAGTTTTGTAAGATGAAAAGTTCTGGAGATTCTTGCACAAGAATGTGACTGTACTGAATACTATACACTGTGCATTAGTTAGAATGGTAAGTTTTACCTTATGTGAATTTTACCACAGTTTATAAAAATTTTACAAAAATGCTTGACTAACAAGAAGACCTTACCTTGCACTTTAACGGTGGCAGATGTTGACGTGGTCCCGTGGTCATTTGTGGCTATGCAGGTATAAATTCCACTGTCTTGGGGCATCAGATTGCAGATCTTCAGGGTGATTTCCCCAGAATCACTAGAACACCAAAAGGATGCTCTTCAAACTCCAGTGGTGAGACAACTGGCTTGTGGATAAAATCCCACAGGACTGAAACATGATGTGTGCGGCTGATCCCAAGGCCCAAGGTCTAGTCCAGTTCAGCCCCTTCCTACACACCGGGGTGCAGGGGACCACCTTGCCTCTCTACACCCCCAGTTCCTTATAGAGGGAGGAACTTCTTTCCATGCCTATGGCTCAGGTTTGTTGTAAATAAGGGATACTAAAGGAGCAAGTGAGGTAAGAATTAGAACGTGGCTTGAAATATATAAAGTCCTACACAAGCTCATATTACTAGGATCAGCACCTGGCAACCTCCTCCTAAACTATTCAGTCACACAACCTGTAATAAATGGTCCAAGAAAATGGAAAGACTAAAGAATGAATTTTTAAAAGTATTTTAGATACTACATGTGGGGCCCTCAAAATAATTAAGTGAATTAAGGAGCAGATCCCCCTTACCACCACCACCCCGCCCCCCAGGAAAGAGAACTTTCCCAATAGTTCCAGCTGGCATCTGGGGCATCACAAGGGAAGATAGCTGAAAGGGTTAAACACAGAAATCACAGTCCAGCTTCCTGGGACACAGATATCAGATCTAGCAGGGACTCTGCTGGGAATGCTATTTCACACGCACACAAATTAAGTTCCGGGCAAAAGATTCTTGATTCTGGGTGTTTCTCCCACAAATGTTTCTTAAGCATGCAGGGCTCCTTACAGCTCACCCACTGCAAGCAGTAGCACACAATGAAGTTCATAATTCGTAGCAGGAAATATTAACATAATGATTGAGAGGCAGCTGCCGGAGTTTTGTTAGATAGCCTTTCTGTGAACTATGTTTGTGACTGAGTTTTCTGTTTTCTAGTGTACATTATGGAGCGAGTTGTTTTTCCTTCTGATAACATTGTCCTCAGGTTAGCGGAGGAATTAAACATGGTGTTTCACAGGCTACTGAAAAGCACAGAGAAGCCCGGGATGTCTGAACCCAAGGACCACATTCTCTCTGCAAGCTGCAGTCTCTGCTGTTTCCTGCCACAGTGATTCTCTAGGGGCTGGTTAGGGGAAGAACATTAAGCAGGCGAGTCTGAGGCAGGGCTCGCCAAAGCCCTTTGGAAGTACAGTTCCCGTCTGACCTGAGCTATAAGGCTCATGCTTCCCTTTGTTTAGCGTGTCTAGAAGGCAGTCTTTGCAAGCCATTCTGGTAGGCCCCCAGACAGCACGTGAAGCAGGTGCTGGTCGTGACCCAGGTGTGTATCAGGCTGAGCTGTGGGTGGGAGCGTGAGGGGCTGAGGCTGTATCTGGTGTTCACTGAGCACCCTGTCCTCAGTCACCTGTACCTTCTGACTCAGTCTCTCTCCTAGTCAAGGCTAAGTGGTCTAGAACAGGCTCCGGGAAACTCTTCTCTGGAGAGACTGAAACCAAGAAGAGAAGCTGCCTCTCTGACTAGGCACTGGGTGCTGCGCTGAGGTGCAGGGGGTGCTGGCATGGGGCATCAGCTTACCAGGAGGAGATGGTGCATGTGGCTGAGCCATTGTCAGTGTCCAGGATGTTCTGGTCCGGACCCTTCCAGGTGATGGTGGGCTTCGGCCGCCCGCACACTTTGCACTGCAGTGTCACTGTGTCCCCAAGCAAGCAGGTCACATCCACTAAGGGCACAAGGAATTCTGGGGCCACTGTGGTCAAAGTGACATAAATTTGCATCATTCAGAACAAATTTAGAAGAAAACAGTCATTTGTAGCACTGCTCTCATTGCCTACCTGTGTGATGTAACAACTCAGATAACTTAGTTTATGTGCTGTCATCTGTGTCCCTTTAAAAAGTATTTTAAAAGCAATAAATGTTTATTGCAGGAAACTTAGGAATACAGATAAGCAAAGAAAATGCTGCAAGCTGTCATAACCCAGCGGTACGACTGTGAAGTCTAACACACGTGTCCTTTTGGCTTTATATAAACACACTTTTTTTTGCACAAAAATTGGATCCTAATATACATGCTGCACTGTGTGGCCTTTCTCGCCCTAACAGTTCATAGCATCAGCTTTCCCTGAACATAGCACAGAACTGTCACTGCTGTTGCCAGACCCTGCCACGGTGCTGGCTTTGCCTTAGTTTAGTCAATTTCCATGTTTATAATTCTACCACTTTGAACTCACCTTCTTGGATGAAATTTGGATTTAAGATCTGAAAAACACAAAGAAACAGAAAATTGTTTAAATCCTAAACTACTGAAAGAAAACAGGACTTTCACCCTACTGAGTAAAGAGAAGGCACCGCTTGGGCCTGGAGCCTCGCCTCTCCCTGCTGTGTCCACGGCACTACCACGCGACCACGGAACTGCAGGCAGCTGGTGCTGCTCGGTCTACCCTGCTGGTCACTCTCCCTGGGGCCCGCCAGGCAGGCGCACTGTGACGCAGCTCTGCTTTCTGTCCTCCGTTTCCTCGGTTACTTTTCCTCCTTGCCACAGGCATCAAAAGCCATCCTCTCCTGGGCAGTACGCACCAAGCAATGCGATGTCACCGATTCTTCCAGCTTCACACATTTTGAAAAACAGGCCAACAACTATTAAACTGGAAGGTCAGCGACATTAACCATTAGCCACTGACCCGGCGGTTGCCTTCCTTCCACCGTGCCTACCTTCTGCAAGGAGAGCAACTTCTCTTGCAGCAGCGAAAGACAGAACTTGTTTGGTTGGAAGGGAGGAAGGAAAAAACCCTGCCTGTCTGTTCAGTCTGCACAGGGCAGCTTAAAACCACTGACCTCGTGGTTCTAGTCTTTTCTGTTGCTTCGGTAAGAAAACAGAGACTTAGGGGCCTCCCTGGTGGCGCAGTGGGTTAAGCAGCGCACTATGAAGCAAACCGCAGCCACTGCAGCACGAGTTCGATCCCTGCTGCCGGCCAGGGAGGGACCCACATGGGGCGGCAGACCTCTCCTGCTGTGCCCGCCGCTCCCCTCAGCAGTGTACTTCCATTGATCTGCCTGTTCTGCTCCCCGCTCTGTCTCTGGTGAATCCTCTCACCGCCCTGGACTCTGGCCTGTACCCCAGTGCTTGTATGCATAAATAAATACATCTTTAAAAAAAAAAAAAAAGAAAACAGAGACTTAGACTTAAGTGACCTGGCTGGTGGCAGAAGCACAGCCAGAGCTCTTTGTACTTGAATACTCTGGCTGCCTTGTGACACAGGGGTGCGGGGGGGCAGCGGGGGTGGGGTGGGGGGTACAGAGAATCATCAGCTGGCTGAGAGGGTGACTGAGTTGAATTTCCCCATCTTTTGTATTAATTCTTCGCAATGCAAGTTGGGCTGCAAAAGCCTGACTCAGAGTGACTGAGTTGAATTTCCCCATCTTTTGTATTAATTCTTCGCAATGCAAGTTGGGCTGCAAAAGCCTGAGCAGAGTGGGGAGAGTGACTGAAATAAACGTGAGCTTCAATCTTAGAAAGACTGGGGCTCACCCCATTTTTCGGATGTGATTTTATGTTAGTTACTTAACAGTTACTAGCACTGATTTATTACACTATAAAACGGAGACAAATAATGAGTACTGAAAACAAAGGACATCAAGTATTTGGCATACTTGACAGATAACAAGTATTCAATGACAACTTAAATAAAGATTATCTAGTTCTAATCATCTCCCTTTGCTAAGAAGTCTTGCTAAAGTGGCTTATCTCTGATAACTGTTTATTTGGAAAATTCTTTTCTTCCTAAGAAGCCAGAAAGCTCCCGTGCCCTCAGTAAACCCACTGGGGGCTCATACTAGGTTTCCCATATGTGCTCCTGTCAGAGATGCACCCAGTTTCTCAGTGTTCTTCCCTTACCCGAGGGCCCACATGAGCCTCTTGGAACACGTATGTTACGTCTTCCTTTGGGTTTTGCTTTGCAAGCCAATTACCCACTCATACTACCTGGGTTTTTCACAAAATGGGCTACAGAAAACTCTTGAAATGCTAAGTCCTGGGACTGAGTGTTCAACACCCCAAAAACTGAGGTGGCATTTTGCAACCTCCCACCCCTCATTAATCTTGACAGGCTGGAAAAAAAGTTCAAAGCTCTTGCCAGTCTGGCTTGCTCTCGAGGTTATGCAGAAAAATCCAAATGCTTGTGAGAAAATAAAATCAGCAATCTCTCTGTGTCTGGGGCCTCCCCTGGTGGCGCAGTGGGTTAAGCAACGCACTACGAAGCAAATCGCAGCCACTGCAGCACGAGTTCCATCCCTGCTGTCGGCCAGGGGGGGGACCCACATGGTGTGGCAGACCTCTCCTGCTGTGCCCGCTGCTCCCCTCAGCAGTGTACTTCTGTTGATCTGCCTGTTCTGCTCCCCGCTCNCTGTGGTGAATCCTCTCACCCCCCTACACCTCTGGCCTGTACCCCAGTGCTTGTATGCATAAATAAATAAATCTTTAAAAAAAAATCTCTCTGTGTCTGTTACTGACTGAAAGGCAGTTACAGAAAGGTCAAGACAGCTCTCAACCACGACCTTCACAAGCAGAGGTAGGCAGGGGAGGTAATGTTTAACGTCTTGCCTCCCTTGATGGACACACAGCGACAGCCGTGTCTGAATCAGAACAACCGGGCAGGTTTGACCCCTTAAAACCTACAAATGGAAGCTAGAATCCTTGTCAAAATGAATGCTTTGATTGCTGTTTGATGTGAGAAAATAGGATTCCCTTCTTTCCTAAGCTGTTTATTCCTACTCAGACTCATGGCTGGCAGAGCAGATCTCTCGGTAAAATCTGTCAGGCTTTCTGGGTCTGAACCCTCATTTTGAAAATCTAAAGCCTCTTTGTCTAAGTATCATTAATGACCGGTGTCGTTACTTCAGGTCACAACTCTGACAGGCACAGTGTCCTCTGAATCTCAAGAGTGGTTCCCAACCCTTGGCCCTGGCATCTTGTGTCAAGGGCCTCGTGCTAGAGGGTCTGTTTTAACTGATGTGAAGACAGGTCAGGAGTTTTGAAACTGTCAGTAGCCTGGTTTGAGGAAAATAATTTCCCCTCTATCCAAGGGAAAGTCTCTCACAGAAGCCAACTTCCTGAGCCCCTGAGGCTTTCTAGGGAGATTCGAGGGGGAAGTGAGGACAGGGTGGGTCATTGAGGGCTTGGGGGTATTAGGGGTTGATCCTGTTGAACTATTAAGATGCCAGCTTGGAGGGTGGCATCGTACTGCTTGAAGGGTGCTAAAGAGGCCACAGTTTAGCCACCTGGCTTCGGTGAGGCAGGAGAAGAACAACCAATCATTTCACAAAACAAGGAGATGAAGCATCTTTTCTAACATCAGCAGCGGTTATTTCATGGACGTAGGATGGAGGGCAGCCTCCTCCCTGTTCAGAAAACACTGACTTGTCTTCTCCTTTAGTCCTATCTAAGGTTTTGTGATTACAGAGACAGGCCCTGTCCTCAGGAATTATAACTGTCTGAATTTGGGGTGACTTTTCCCTTTCTTTTCTTACCTGAGATTTCCATGTAATCTGTAGCCAGTATGTTTCATTTTTGTAATTTTTAAGGAAAATGCACAGATTTAATCGGCTCTCAGCTCCTCAAGGCAGGGGCCATCTGTTATTCATCTTGTGCCCCAAGTCTCTGACCCACAGTCTGTGACATAGTAAACATTCCATACATGTTGGTTGAGTGAATATTTGACTTTGACCTCATTTCGGTTCTCCCAAGAGTTGAAGACAGGTTCATAAATAGAAATGGAAATACAGCCAAAAGATCTATAAAATAATTACTTCTGAGTATGTTACTAATGATGTTTGACTAGAACTTGTTTTCCTGTACGGATGGAATGCCAGCTTTTGGGAAAATAATGACAACTTACTCCCACCCTCTGAGAGAGGCGGTTCTTAGAGGGGGTATGAACTCTGGGAGCAGACACAGCACATAGCCCCAGTTCCTGCGCTCATGCTCTCCTGCTTAGGACAGCACTGTTCAGTTACATTTTTAATGTAAATTGATTCACATTTTTTAAGTAACTTGAGGGTAATGCCCACTTGGAAGGCTGTGGGATGGAAGGGCTCGTTTATATGCAGATTTACCGAGCTGCCCTTTGGTGCAGGGAGGGTGACCTGCAGCCACAGAGGTCTCACTAGCCCCTCCCCAAGTGTCTACAGGAAGATGGAACTAAGTGACATCCACAAAGCCTTTCGGGGTGCTGCTTGGCTGTTGTGAATGGCCAGCCTCCAGCACACCTGAAGTACTGTCCTCTCCCTCCTCCCAACCTGGCTCAATCAGAAGGACCGGGAGAAAAGCGATTAGGGAATGTCGTCTCCTTCATCCAGTGGCTGGTGTATCCCATCCTGATGGGAATCCTCAAGAGCAAAACAGCAACTGCTTGCCAGAAGTCTTGCAGAGGTGACAGATGGCAAATGGCAGGTTCCTGTGCTATGAAATGTTAGTGGAAGCTTCAGAAACCATCACTGGGGCAGCTCTTTAATAAAACAACATCCAAACTATGGCTCAGAGACTTTGCCTTATTCTGATTTCTCATCAGAACCTCAACAGCATTAAGAATATTAGTAAATACACATGCTGTGGTTTATTAAACCACTTTTCCTAGGTTGGGTGTGATTTTAGCAGGGAAGTTGCAGAGAGGGGTTGCCAAGAAGACTTAAATGCAGGTTCTCCATCTGGAAGGGGCTTGTGGAAGGCAGCCTTCTCCTTCTGCTGCCTTGGTGGGTCCAGTTGTTGCTGGTAACGGCAGTAACATTACTGATACCTGTAACATTGTAGAGTTGGTAGCAACTACTCAGACGCCTTCATTTATTTGCTCCTCCACAACCCCGGGAGGAATTGCCCAGAAGGTGTTATATTCCCATTTGCAGATGAGATGGGAAGTGAGTGCTGATCCCAGTGACAGAGGACCCAGTCACAGGGCTCCTTCTACCACAGCATTCAGAGCAGCAGCAAGCTCTTGGAAAAAGCGTGGTGAAACTGTCATCCATGTCAAAAGCCTATTCACCTTAGCTCCCTAACCTTGCTCTCCATCCCATCTTCATCTTGTCCTCCTCTTTAAACTCCTCCAGCAAGGACCAAGAGTCTGAACAAAATCCGTGATAATTTTCCCCCCAATTTTTTATCTCTGGACTATGCCCACAGAAGAATTCTCCCTCATTTTCCCACTTTCTACTTTGGGGCAAACCAGAGTATGAACTGGAGGAGCGGTATGATGTCTTCTCACACTGTCATGTGCTTAACTTTGTATTTCTCTGTGGTTCGCTATGGACCCTAAGGCCCATGTGGGCCAGCGTCACATTTTGTTCACACTTACTGCCCCAGAGCCTCGTAGAGTACCTACACCTTGAGTGCTCCATTGATAGCTGTCAAATCAATGATAATTTTAAATTGTGGCATCCTCATTTTGGGGAGGAGAGTTGAGAAAATGTCTTGCCGTCAACTTGGAGTCTTTCCCTGTTCCCATTAATTGGGAACGTGACCTGCTGTGGAATCTCATCGGTTAAGCAGGGTCTGACATTTGGCCACTGGTGTTACTTCCCGGGCTCTTCTGGAGGCTGGTAGTTCTATGGCTGAGCATAAGCTGCCATCTATCATCACGTCTTTGTTACTTGTCTTCCTACACTTGTGGTCCTCTGAAGACAGCAACCCTTCTACATGTTTCATATACCATGGCCACGCTGCTCAACACAGCATCTTGCATGTAGAGCATCAAGGGTTTGAATTAACTAGTAGAGTCCAGGTCTCCTGGCCGGCTTAATGATCATTGCTGGTATGAGCAGGAGCCTGAGGT
Organism: Galemys pyrenaicus; assembly: GCA_019455555.1. Classification (NCBI taxonomy): domain Eukaryota; kingdom Metazoa; phylum Chordata; class Mammalia; order Eulipotyphla; family Talpidae; genus Galemys; species Galemys pyrenaicus. The sequence goes on from JAGFMF010011415.1 coordinate 338,711, forward strand.
ATCAGCCTGGCACCTGAAGGATTAATTATAAGCTGCACATAGTCCTCCAAGCCTAGTATTTTTTCTTTCTTAGAAACAACTTGGGAGTTCATGTAGAGTGGTAGATGGGAAGGAGTTTAGACTTGGAAGTGGTAGTGGAAGAAAGATGATGCTGTTTACATTTTATATAAACACGTTTATATTTTAAAGCACATGTTCTCTCTCTGGGAGACCAAAATCCAAGAAGATGAAGTTTATATGGACCATATGGGAAAGAACCTCATAGGCGTTTGGTTTTATTTGAACAGCAGAGGGCAGCAGAAGACAGCGCGTCCTCCTAGACAGGGCCCAAGAACCAGCCCGAGGTGGTCCAGCAACTTAGTTTCTTGTCTGGAGAGAAATCCAATTGGCTTTTCTTCAAAATAGGAGTGCAGTGAGGTGATAGCAAAGAATTGTGGGTAAAAAAAGTCATTACTGAAAATAAGAAAATAAGCTGAACTTTGAGGAAATCGTGAATCTATTTTTCTTGCCAGAGTCTGAGATTCTGACTCTAGGACTCATGAGTGAGGGAGAAATCGTTGTCTGCCCAGAATACACTCTGTCAACTGACTCCAGAAGAAAATACCTCCCCCACCCCATTGTTTCTAAATTCCTCATTACCCGTCAAAAATTTCAGTTCAAAACTGTACATCAAGAATACTGAAGGAATAAAAATGGTCAAAAGAAATTCAGACCAAGTGTCCCAGCTCAGAACTACCTTGAATGAACTAAAATTTCCCTAGTCTTCCTTTTCTTTCTATTTTCTGTGTTTTTGTTATGTCAATCTATGTTTACAGGAGGAAGGAATGAGATTTTTAGATGATTTTGGTAGTTGGTATTTAAACGGACAGATATAGGAAAAACAATTTCTAAAAAAATTTTAAATGTCTACAAAAGATTTTCCTAAGACATTTAGGAAGTCATTCTACCTCTCCTTACTTCTACAAGAACATCAAACAGCTGCAATTAAAAGGTAAACACAATTCTAAACAGCAATAGAGCTTTCTCTGAACTAGTTTTTCGCTTCAAGCATCTTCATTATCATTTTCAACTATGACATTTTTCTTTGACCCAATTGTAATAGGGATGTTTAAAACTTTCCAAATATATGAGACTTTTAGAAGTTATCTTTTTGTTGCTGACTTTTAATTTAACTGCATTGTAGTTGGAGAACTCGCTCTATATCATATTGAGTCCTTGACTCTTGTTGAGACTTGCTTTGTGAGTGAGTAGTACAGGGTCAGTTTTTGTAAAAAGGCCCCCATGTTCTTGAGAAGGAGAAGCATTAATCGTTGCCTACAGGCATCTACTATGCCGGTGCTTCAAGCACATTTCGTATTTTATGGGCATTTCTGTTTCAAATCCCTTCCCCATTCCTTTTTGGGATTTTAGAGAATATTTAGTGTGTGGCCCAACATGAAAATATGACTTTTAACAGGATAATGAAAAAATAAACCCTATCACATGTCCTACAAATTAGTCGCAGAGATGGGAACACAAGTGGCTGTGCTATGTCTGGCTGTCTTAGAGCCTTTACAGCCTGGAGTCCAGAAGGAAGCAAGGTTGGGGGGGGGGTGGAGCTGGGAGGGTGCACTTGTGGGTCACGACTTCCTTTTTATAAATCACATTTTCTGACTTAGGAGCCAAAATCTTGACTTTGGAGGCCAGTGTAGGCAGGCGTGCCGCAGGACACGTGTGACACAGGACGCTGGGCCAGGTGGCCACGTTGGTCTGAGAAACCAATCCCCACATTTCTAGCACTCAGGAAGCCAAGAATTTCTTTCTTTGGCTTCTGTGGCTGGACTGAGTCACTGGGGAAGGGTGTGGGTGAGGCCAGGTAATTAAACCAGCTGTCAAGGGATGAAAAAGGTTGCTGAGGAAGAAATTCTCCCCCAACAAGCAGGTGTGCAATGAGGGAGGCCCTGAGCGTGACGCCTCTTGAAAGTCTGGGAGCTCAGGAAGCGGACTTCCTCCACTCCGCAGCCAGGCTTGGCCTCTCAGAGCACCACAGTCAAGTCCTGCTCTTTTTATTGGCTCTGTGACCACATGACCTTCTCTGAACCTGTCTCCTTTGGGAGAATAAGAAAATCTTATTGTAAGGAAAAGCATAACAGGCATGAATATGCAACGGAAGGTCTTGTAATTCTCCCAGGAGAGCGAAATGCCAGCTCCAGCAAACTGAGTGCTTTCTCTTAGTGCAAAAGATCGGTCTGCACGAGGGCCAGGACGAGGCGAGGCAAACATGAGTCTGCCAGGCAAGCCTGTCAGATATATTACAAAGAAAATATTTTGTAAAAATTAAATGAGTGGAATATGATTCTTCACTTTCTTTACTCCAGAGTTCTTTTCATTAAGAAAAAAAAATCTTTTTATAAAACACAGAAGCAGGCATCAGTGGAAACACGCTGGCAAAACCAGGAGGCCAGTCACCTGACTAGGGTGTAAAAGTTTCCTTCCATCTGTCTGGCCAGGTTATTTTGAAGCTCTGAATCTGGGGCAAGGAGCCAAAGCGGCTGAGGAGGGAGCAGCAGGCTCTCTGACGACCCGGGAGCTGGGGCTGGGAGGTGTGGGTCTGAGGCAGGAAAGCAGGGTCAGTTCTGGCCACTCAGGTCCTTCCAAGAGCTAGGAATGGACCCTCTGGTCAGGTCCAGAAGCAACTTGGCTGGGCCAGTCTTGCCACAGCCCCTGCAAAGCAAGTTCAGGAGAGAGCCCAGCATCTCCCACTTCCTCCTCTGTGGGGTCATTGTTTCAAGAGTCACAAGTTGGGAGTGCAAAGTCCTTTGATATCACACCTGAGCTCTGCATGGCACCCAAAGGTCCAGATCACCTGCACACCTGTATCTGGTAGCCACGTGGCCTCACCTGCTGGTGCACAGTCTGGAGTCCAGCTTCTCTGACCCCTAGTCTAGTGTTCTTTTAATGACCTCCTGCCTTTTGTGATGCTTATGTAAGTCACGCTTCAGCCTTGGAAAGCTGGAAATGATATTTCTTTTTGCTGAACTGGAGCACTGAAGACAAATTACACAGAAAAACTGGCATTAGAAGTCAGGTCTCATCTGTCAAGATCTGTGCTTTAGATTTAAGCAAACCTGGAGATGAAGGGGATCAAGTGGGGGGTAGGGTGGTACTGGCAGGGGAGCAAGAGCCAGGGAAGCCAGAAATTGCCTTCAGGACATCCTCTACTGTTCAAAAAATTTATACTTTCACTGCCTCAGTTTCCTCTTTTAAAAGAGAGGGGACTGGAGAAGCCGAATGGGGAGTTATTATTTAGGGGGTACAGCATGTTAGTTCAAGATAATGAAAAGTTCTGTAAATAGTGGTGATGGCTGCACAACGTCATAAAGGTATTTAATGTCACTTACAACTGGTCAAAATGGTCAGTTTCGCTATACAGAATAACAAAATGAAGGGCATGCATGGGGTTAACTAGGTTTCCAAAGTTCCACTGATTTTGAAAGTCTGATTTTTACCCTAATTGGAAATTTTCTCCTAAATCAGTTTCACCCTTTTAAGTGCATTCTCTCCCTCCTCACTCAGAAGCCTCTCCCCCCACAAGCTCCCAATTCAGTTTTCACTGCAGAAAGTACCACACCCCTTCCCCCCACTGAGCTGAAGTGCGAGTGAGGGTCATTACCCTTGGTCTGTGCTGTGGATGAGGCTGTCTCCGTGTTAGGTGGGTGGGGCGGAGGTGGAGTCTTCTTGGGGTCATGGCAACCTCTGACTCTGATGGATTGACCTTTTCTGCTGAGAGGTATTTTTTTGTTTGTTTTAAACTAAGTTGTATTTAATTAGCCAGGCTATTGTCTTACTAGACTCACGACCCTCTGAAGACAGTAACCCTTTCATGTTTTATATGCCACGATGAAAGGTTGGCTGAGAACCCTAACCCCTGAGGTCAGAGTCTGGGAGGTTGGTTCAGGTCTTCCCACTCCAGTGAGTGATGCAGACATGGGGCGGTGCTGTGACTGGAGGGCAGGGCAAACCCCACATGTCGACACCATCCTCAGACAATTTCCCAGACTGGGAGCCTGCCTGTGTCCACACTGAAATCCAGCACAGCTGAGAAAGGCTCCAGACTTCTCAGAGAGGGACGCGGGCTAAGTGGGCGATGCTGACTGCTTCAGCCTGGAAGTCAGCACAGACGCTGACATGGGGCAGGACTGAAAGAGCCGGCAGGTGGATACGGGTGCCCAGCCTGCCGTCTCGTCTGTGTTGTCATTAGAAGGCATCTAGCAGTGTAAACTCTACTAGGAAAAAATGGATTAATTTGTTCCCAAGACAACCTAGTGCCTGATCTGACTCTTCCTCCATGTACAAACAGTTTGCATGTGTAGTAGAGAAGTCAGCTGAAGATGGGTAGTTCTCTGTGAGGTGTGCTCGCTGTGAGCAAGAGGAAGGGACTCATACAGGCCCAGAGCCAATCTTGCACTGGCTGGTAGTGTGGCCCGGGGCTGGGGCCAGGAAGAGGGGGTTGCGCTTGAAGAAAGCTCACAAGCCTCTCTCCTCAGGCAAAGAGAAAGGATGGAGTATCACAGCCTAATTGCCTCCCTTTGCATAACTGGTGTTCTTGGAAAGCTTTGTAAATCAGACTCCCAGCTTTATTTTCCTTTTAATTAACTTTCAAGGCTGTGCCTTTATATCTCCCCCAACAGGCTGGGCATGGAATGTATGTTGGCCTTTGGGGCAGTAAGCAGCTGGTGTGTAAGCAAAGAGCCCAGGAAATTGCTACTTAAAGGTGGAAAAAGAATGCTTTGGCAGTGCTTTTCACATGAAGGCAGGAGATATGACAACCGGACACCCCCTCATCTTCACTCCCTGTGCCTCCATACACAGCTAGGACTGGAATCAACGTGCTGGCATCAAGTCAAGGGCAATCAGCTAGCTAGAGGGCGAGACTTAGCTGAGGCCCAGTGCGCAAGGCACGCATGGCTGGGATGCCAGCCAGTGTTCTCGGCGCAGGGGCTTCTGGCACAGGCCTGACAGAAGACACAGCAACCAGCTTCAGAAGACTAGAGTGAGTTTGGGGGTCAGGCGGAGCCTGTAATGATTCCCAAACCTCTCCATTTAGTCATAAGAGAACTTCAGGAGACAGCCCGCCAAGAGTCTTCCAAGTTGGGTCTTGGAGGACAGCTCTGTTCGGTAGGTGCCCTTTTCTTCTTCTGCAGTAAACACTGCAGTAAATTGCAATGAGAAAATTCTCAACTCATGTTGATCAGGTTAACGTCCTATATCCTATTGGTTATTTGTGTGAAAATACCAAGCCAGCAGAAGCAAGAAGCCTCTCTTCCCTAAGCACCTGGTTACGTGCTCGAAGCTGGCTTTAAGACAGCAACGCGGTTCAGAGTACTCGCTGATGCTTCAGAGGGTCAACAGAGAACACACGAGGGCTTCATGCAGACATAGTACAGAAGCTCGATTAACCAGAACGTTCGCAGCTACCAATCAAATGCCCCACTGAGAATTCCAGTTAATTGAAACTTCTGCCTTAACTATGTTATTTGAAATTTTTTTGGCCACGCACCAACATCCCAATGCTTCTGCACACATGGAATCTCCCTGGGACCCATCTCACTTAGTCCATGAAGAGTTGCAAGACTTGGGTGAATAAGGACCTTAGAAACCTGTGCAATTCACAGAGCAGGGCTAAGCTGCATATGGGCGCTCATGTGCGTTTTTTTCTATAGACTGAAGCATCTGATTACAACAGCTAACCTCAGTGTGTGTTGCTCACCTGGCTCCACATCCCTCTGTATCCACTTATTTCTTAAAAGAACAGAATAGGAAAGTCACGCCCCCGCTCCCCCCTGCCCCACCAGTGCACCAGAGCTAAAGAAGTTCCCACATTGCCTTCTGGAATGCAGACATCTGGCTCCTTCCCTTCCTCTGCCTGACCTTCTCAATTTGCAGATGCAGATGACATCTCTGATACATGCAAGAACACTGGGGCCTGGAGATGGAAGCGCCACTAGGCATCTGAAGCAGAAGTTGGCCCCTGGCCCATGAAGCGCAAAGAAAGCCCAGCCAGGCATTTCCCTGACTTCCCCAGTCTCTAAGGTGCATTTAGGCTACAAATGCCATTCCCACTTCTTCCCACAATGGAGCACTGCCCTGGCCCACACCTGCCAGATTTAGCTCTGTGGCAATACCCACATCCACAGGGGACTGTTTTATTCTGCTTTCAACCACTTGTCTCTGGCCCGATTCAACTCAATTGGCAATTGCAGAGCTGACTTTCCTCTTTTTAGGCCAACATAGTCTCTCTTGGGTTTTGTGTGGTTGTGATAATATGGTGATAGATTTCTTTGGGACTAGGTCAAATTAGAACAACAAAAGTCCATGTAGTTAAGTGAAAAGTTTAGAGCTATTAAGAGGAAAAGTTTAAAGCATTCCTCCCCTCTCCCCCACACTCTATATTTAGGAAAAAAATCTCTAAGCTTTTATCTGTTACAGGGATGGGGACACAGGTTTGGACCAGCCATTTCAATGTGATTCAGAGCTAAAAGACAAAATGGAGAGAAAATCTGGCTCCACGTCTGCTCTACTTCTTCAGCTTTGAAAATCTGTAAGGTTGTCACTCAGTGGCAAGCCATGGAGTCCTATTCCTCATTGGAAGTCGGTTGAAGTTCCTGTTGGTGGAGCTGTTGGGTTCACTTCTACCTCCCTGTAAGCCCAGAGTGTGAGAAAAGCCCAGAGTGTGAGGCAGTCCTCAGTCTCCTGTCTCTGGAAGTCTCTGCTAAGGCCTTGGGAGGCAGGTGTTCCTGGGGCTTCTTTCCTTTCACTGTGGGCCCAGGAGCCCCCCAGGCTGGGGAAGGACAGGTTCTGGAGTCCCTCACACCCCGCTCCACGAATGATCAGCCAGCTGGTCTTAGTGCTAGGGCTCAGTCACCCACAAAGCTACACTGAACACCTAATTTTGTGGCGCCTTGAGGGAGGAATCCACCCCAGTAGAAGAACCAGGTGAAGATAACAGAGAGGAAAGAAAAAAGGGGAAGGGGAAGAGGAAGACACAAAAGAGGGAGAAACTAAAACTAATGAGCTCTTGTCTTTTAGCTGCAAACCAACCACTTTTTATAAAACTATTTTCCACGAAAAAAATGTGTTCCTTCCAAGATCCCAATAACGAAGCTGGATATTTTCTACATGGAGCCAAACCCATCAAAGAAGAAAATGTTAAGCAAGCATTCGAGAGAATCAGACATTTTTGTTTTAAAAAGATCAGCAAGGTAGAGGTTTCTGTTAATTGAGCAGAACTGAGTTTTGTTTTGCTAGTCAGTTGGCACGGGACACCGGGTGCCCTAACATCACAGTTTTGTTTGACTGGCTGGTGACTCTGGCAAGGTTACTCTTACAGAACACATTGAAAAAGACAATCATTGTAGGAAAGAGGACAACAATAGCTGTGTCTACCTCCATGCTAGTATTAGGGTCAAGATCATCACACTCTGACTCCTCGGAACTGTTCGTCTCCTTGATGGGCAGCATGAGGAAGCGGGAAGAAAGAGAACATAGTTAGAACACAGGCAGCTTTGGCTAGAGAGCAAGGAGAACGTCAGCGAAGCAAGGGCAATGGGAAATTGGGCAGAGAAAAGACCAGTGCTTTTAAGGTGCAAATCACCAAGGGCAGCAGCATGCTCTTTCCAGGGAGAGGAGCTGGGGTCGTGGCGAGCTGCCGGTCTCACAGGAAATAGCAATGGGAGCAGCTGAATGAAGCATGAGTGCTGCAGAACTTAAACTGTTGTCTTCTGTGAGGCTGGACTTTCCAGATGAGGTGAAGGAGAGAAAACAATTTCTTTTCCCCAAGAAGGACCTTAGAATGTGTTTCAATTGTTCTTATTTTGCCCAGGAAGGGGGGAAAGTGCCAGGTGGATAATCACACAATGAAACAATATTAAGCATCAGCAATGTAATTTCCATCATCCAGAAGACCCAACTTAAAACAGATCGCATTGTTTCAAGGGTCTGAATCGGTGAGGTAGTATAACAGGTGGATTGTTACAGGCACTAACTTGAGTTTCACCATATGGGTCTCCCTTCCTTTGCCCATCCACGGGCTAGGAAGGGGTGTTGTCTGAATTCTGGGGAAAAGAAATGAAACTTTACCAATGACACAGTTGTCCTTGAATTCCAAACCTCAGACTTCACAGTGTTGGGGGTTTGGAAAGCATCCCTAATCTCTTCAACCTGTGTGTATTTTCAAACCTAGGACACTTGAATGGGTAGCTTTGAGAACTTTAGTATGAATAAAGCACTTTGCATTTCTAAGAGAATAATGCTGCAGATAATTTTGCTGTAAAACATCTGCACAGTATAAAGAGAAAAGTATAAGAAAAAAAAAGATACTTACTTATTTGAATCGAAGTTGCCAGGAGAAATAAAAAATAAAAAATAAATTGATCTTGCATGCAAAATCCTGCTAAACTATTTCCCCTCTGATCCCCACACTGGGAAAAAAAAAATCCCCATCCACCCAAATCGTCTTGTGAGAATGCTGCAGGGTGGGAGTAGATGAGAGGTGGGACACAGCTCCAGAATACCTTACTCACTTTAACAGAGACTTTGGTGCCCAGAATATCCTTGGGTTTACGAGGCCCTGTGGCTTCATTTTTACCCGTGTTCTCCACTTCCGCCCGCTTTCTCATGCGTAGAGTATGCCATGAACATGACTTCCTGTTGTACCAAAAAATGCACCAATCAAAATGGCAGCTCAGGGCACAGTGAGGTGGTAGGTGGCCTTGCCACCCCTGGGTGAGTCAGTAGGTGAGGTGCTTCAGTCAAGCCCCACCTTCGGAGGCCCCAGACCTGCACATCAGCTCTTGTGGTGGCTGGCAGCCGCTCTCACCTCCATGGAAGTGAGTTGAAGATGAACTCTGACCCCTCCTGACAGATGTGCAAGATTGACTTGACCACTTGAGGAAGATAAGAGTACTGGTTTTGTTTTTTTTAACTTTACCAAGTGAAATGTTTATATCATAATGATGAGGCTCTACAGGCCTGAGAGATTCCTTTCCTGAAGGGTGTGTTGGGTGGGGGGAGAACGGAAGTGGGTAGGTTGTAAACAGGAAAGTAAGGGAAGTATATCCTACAGTGCATAAGCCACATGCACTTTCCTAGGACCTGATACGGAGACCCCCAGGATGATTTTGAGGTTTCCGTCTCATTCTTTGTATTTGGGTGTGGTCACTCTAGACACTGCAGCAGAGAGGGGATTTCTGGGGGCATCGGACAGTTCAGGCGCTACTACGGATATTTTAGGATGAGTCTGCCTGGAATTTTCGACAGAGAATACCCAGGGAGGTGAGGGTGGCCATGGTCTTCCACCCCATCCTAACTTCTTTCTCACCAGGAGGGGGCTGGGAGCTACTTCTTTACAGACCTGTAAAGAAAAGCTCAGAGCAGAGCTCTTGAGGTCCACATATGTTAGGATCCAAGTCAAGGACACTAAAAGCCAAGCCACAAATAGCTCCAGCGACCCTGGGGAGGCAGCGTCCATTTCTTGTGTGGCCATGCAGTCTGCACCAAGTTCTAGCTGTGTCTGGAAGAAGTGAGGCCAGCTTCCCTTAAGATTCATTCCCTTGTCAAATGTAGCCCTATTCAGAGCTCCATGCAATGAGCCTTCACGCAGGGGGTGAGAAGAGGGAAGCACATGGGATTTAGGAGGAAGGAAGATACTCCAAGATGGACAGCTTCTCCTCCACAAAACTCCACATATGTTAGGAATTTTAGGATGTTCCGAGGAAGGTGTTCCAAAAATATTTACCGCTTACACACATGTTCAACCATTAATTTTGAGTGTGAAAGAGCAATCACAGCCATGTTCTTCAATATTTTGGGAGTTTATGCACCTTCAGAAGTTAAGTATCTCTTGGTCAGAACTTCTTTTGTACCTCCTAATTGGGCAGGCTCTCTAAACCCCTTGCGTGTCAGCTCCTCACTCTGATGGTTGTATCTGATAAAACCAGTCATGAAAGCTAACTTTAGATGATGCAGTCTATTAACTTCAGACTTTAATGGCATATCTTTATCTCCAAGTCCATGTCCCTAGCTCCTTCTGAGAATATCTTGAGTCAGGGAGGTCCCTGCCAAAAATACTCCCAAGGTGGATAGCACAGTATGTGTGTGTGAGTGGGGGGTGTGTGTCTTGTTGTCACAACTCTCCGGATCAGTCAGTACGCTTGGGGAGAAACTGGAAACGTTACAAATAATGTTCAGGAGAAGTCAGAGTAGGCAAGTGGCAGGACAGTTCCAGTTTTATATTCTTCTTCCCAGAACTCGTCATCATGGTTTGGGGGCGCTTCCATGTCTTGGCCACAAGTCCAGGGAAGGACATGGAAACAAGCTTTCAGAGACACTGATCCCCGTGGTCTTATCAGGACCGGGGAGGGTGCGGTGATGGTCCCTCACTCCTAGATGCTGACGATCCCGCCTGGCCAGGTGCTCTGGCCCACCTCCACCAACCCTTGTGCGAGAGTGGCGGACTAGGCACCCAAGTGACCAAGTTGCATTCGAGTCTGCTTTCTTACAACCCGACACCCCTCTTACTTTCTGTCCCACTGAAAGTGTGAACAAGTGGCCAAAAGACCCAAGGTGAGGAGGGAGGAGAGCTGAGTGCTGGGGTAGTTAGATCAGAGATTATTAACCGTTACGTCTGCAAGGCCATTGACTAATGAGACATTCAGGGCTTTGAGATCTGGCTTCTGAAGCCAGGTTCCAAGCCTTTTGTAAACAGTGTCTTTAAAATAAAGGAACTGGGTATATTGCACCTGAGGGGCCACTACTAGTTTCCAGTTGGGCCTGCAGTTACCTTGAAAGGCCAGGGCCATGTGAGCATCTTCTATCCCCCGACCTAGCGTCAGGCCAAAGAAGACAGCGCTATTAGTGCTCCTGCTTGGAGGTCTCACGGGAGCTCCTTCCACTCTGGCCACGGGTGACCACAGAGTGGACAGCAGTGGGGGGTGGGGGGGTGCAGGCCAAACACTGGCGCCTACTCTAGCCATTAATTTACATCCAACCTCAAGGTGGCCCAGCTGGAGGCTTCCAATGTGCATCATTCCTCATGTCAGAATTTAGAGAAAACCACTAGGGGCTGTTTAGAAAGGAAGGTTAGCATTGCAGCTTTAGTGACAAAGGCACTTTTCACGTAGGAAAAAACTGCCCGCGCACTCAACCAACTCCTAAAACACAGAAAAGAAAAAAAATAAAAAGAAGAATTGTTTGCATATTGAAAGTCCTAGAATAGTGAAAAGGGGAAAAAGGGTCAACTAGTCTTTAACCTCATTAAAACATGCTCATGGTGAAAATTTATTTTACATATTTAAAATAGTACATTTAAAATTAGTTACATTACAGGTACAATGATGAACATTGTGACTCTCCATTATATTGCACAACCTGACTTCATCCATATGGGTTTCTTTAAATAGTGCAAAATACTTTATACAGGAATGTGTTCGGAAGGGTCTTCACAACCAAAAAAGGAAGAGAAATATCTTACAAATTACCATGAACATATATTAAAGTGACAGGGGAGGGGGAAAATTAAAAAAAGTTACAATCTGTACAGAGGAATTGCCATAGACAACCAAAAAGTTCCCTCTCTCCTGGGAGAAGCAGCGGGCCTCCGAGCTGTACCGCTCTGGCATTTGTGCCAAGGTAATTTTTTGGTGTCAATCAAAAAAAAAATATATATATCAGTAACTCAGTACAATATAAATAGAAGTCCAGTCCAGTGAATCCTGTGGTGGGCCAATGGAGCAACGGAAGGCATGCCTTTTGTCACCTAGCGTTTCAGTAGGGCTCTTAATGGGCGTTGGGGGAAGAGGAAAAAATTAACAGAAAATCATAAACTAAAAGGAAGGAAAAATCACCGCCACCACCAAAAACAAAACAAAACAAAACAAAAAAAACACAACGGAACCAAAACCCGGAACAGCCCAGCCCGGATGCCCTGCTGGCGCTTCCGGCACTCAGACCTTGGTTCCCGCGGCACTCTCGAGAGCAAGCAGCAGTGATTCCCTAGCATGTGTTTGCATTTTGTGTTCTTTGTTTCTGAAATTTTTTAATCCACATACTGCTCTCCCGGGGAAGCCAACGAGGCACTTACTTGAGGCTGCTGTCACTATTTCCTGCGGCTGCTGTGGCTTTGGCGAGGGGCGCCAGGACGCTGCCTGGGACCCAGCCTTCGGCCGCGGGGGAGTGGTCGCTGGCAGGCTGGTGCACCAGGCACATGTTCTGCTGGTTGACGGCGAGGACCTGGACCACCTCGCCTTGGCTCACGCAGATTTCGTTCTCCTTTAGTGCAGAGTAATCTTTGATCACGGCCATGGGCGAAGTTCCACTGCAGCCTCCCAGGTCGCTCAGCTAGGAGACAAGGGTGAGAGAGTACAGACAGGAGAAGGCCCATTCACACGTCTTGTTCTGCGCCCTACCGCTGGGTTAAAAGCCTCACTTCCTACTCACAGGGTAAACAGCAGGCAGGAGGCTATCTGGAGCAATGGAATGAGTCCATTGTGTTTTTTTTATAGCGATGTCTCATTCAATGTTGTAATTAAGGGTGAACAGGTAGAGGGACTGCCTGGCCTAGGAAAGGTACAGACACCCTTCAACCTGAAGTCCTTTCCTAGAGAGCAACCCCCCACCAGCAGTCTCTGACCCATGGAAGCACTGGCCAAGGAAGCACCTGGACAGAGTGAGGTTGGGGCAAAGATCAGGTTGGCGGTGACAAGCCCTTAATAGAAAGAAAGTTTTTTCATTTCCTTTGAAAAAGTGTTGGTCTCTTGCTACATTCTGACCTTCATTTACATAGGAGTAACAATGAGACTTTTGCCCAGTTCCAAGGCACAACCTACTCTCACCAGCTCTACAAACCCCTCTAGTGCCTCCTACTCATCAGTATGAGAGGTATGGCTTCTGGACCTTTTCACAGGAGGGCATCAGGGAAACTGCTTCAAGACAGACCTATAGCTCCTGGGGAGGCCTGGCTGCCTCACATAGCGCAGCGAGAACCAGAAATTCTGTAATAAGTTTGACAAAAAGCCAGTGCTGACGTGACTTCAGCTTATTCACTAGCGCACTAGCTCCAGGTGGTGCGATAAAATAGATGAGTATAGTTGCTCTAATACTGACTTTAACCTATACGTTAATAGGCCATTTCAAAAAAATCAATATCATCTAATCAGTTGTGTAAAAAAATATAAAATTGGAACATACAGGTCAAAAACATAGATGTTCCGATTCATCAATCCACTAAGTTCCAGGCTAATGAGATTAGGGAACTTGCTGAGGTTCTAGAGCAAGCAAGTTGCTGAATTTAGAATGGAAAAGACAAGCTGGCAACTCTTCCTACTACCATGTTGTGTCAAAATGCCTGTGTGGGGGCCTCCCCGGTGGCGCGGTGGGTTGAGCAAAGCACTGTGAAGCAAACCACAGCCACAGCCACTGCAGCACGAGTTCGATCCCTGGCGCTGACTGGGGAGGTGACCCACGTGGTGCAGCAGACCTCTCCTGCCTCGCCCGCTGCTCCCCTCAGCAGTGTGTTTCAGTCAGTCTGCCTGATCTGCTCTCTACTCTGTCTCTGGTGACTCCTCTCACCCCCCACACCTCTGGGGGAGCTCTGTTCCCAGCTCTTGTGTGCATAAATAAACAAATCTTAAACAAAAAAAATGCCTGTGTGGACTGGGTCTATGGTGACGTCCAGGATTATGCTCATGGCGATGCTGGAATTGTAGATTATTTGTGAGAAATGTTTGATTCGAGTTTGGCTTCTCTATTCATACTAAGATGAGCAGCTTCTCGCTGCACCAGCCAACGGAGAGTAAAGAACCATGAGTTCCCTTCAGCAGCTCACCGTCAGAAAGGGCAGTCTCCTTAGGGCGCTGAACACCAGAGTTGTGACTTTTGGATGGTCCACACCACAGTCACTGTACTTGGTGACATAATTGTCTCTTTCATTGGTATAGTTTCTACAGGTGACAAGACTCATTTTAATAGAGCGTCTGAGCCAGAAAGGACTTCTCTAAACACTTAATTGGCCAGGGAAGAAAGAAATAATTGAGACTAGGCGGTACTTAGTGGGCTGTTCTTGCTAAAGTGACCAACATAAAAAGACGCTACTTTGTAAAGTGTGCCCTCAGAATGGGGAGGCTCCAGCAACTGCTGTCGCTTACCTTGCTGGCCTCAAACTTGTCCCCCGGCTGGTGGTAGTCAAACCCTGGACTGCCGTTGGAGGTAGATATCTTCAGAGGTGGCAGAGGCGGGTTATAGCTGGAGCCCTTTGGGGGCTTCTCAGAGCCCACGGGGACAGAGGAGTAGGGCCTGGGGCTGGCTTGCGGAACCCTAGCAGGCTGCGACCTTATCACAGCTGTGCTCCTTTCCTTCCGCTGATACTCAATGGGCGACTGTAGTGCTGTAGGAGGAGAACAGACGGTTACTCTAAGCTCTGGAAGGGGAAGGACTACTAGGCCCAGGCTTTATGCCAGGCTGATGAGGGTATATGAGGAAGACATTACCCTTGTTTTTAACGAACTTATAATCTACTGTGAGAACTAAGAGAAGCACCTAAATAATGAAAACACAAAACCAATGTGAAGTATAATGTGTACAAAAGGAGGGAGTATGTGTGTACATTGGTGTAGATGGTGGCTGGTAATAAAGGGTCTCGGGAGACCACCAGCCATCTGGCGGAAGCAAGCGTGAAGTGTGCAGAACAGGATGGAGACAGATAACCTGGAGCGGAGGGCCGTGGCCTCTGGGAGGAAGGAGACAGGGAGGGAGGCCAGGGAGCTGTGGTGTGAGAGATCAAGAGAGCCAGGCTCGTGGGCCTGGAATTAATCGTGAAGGTCATGAAAAGTTAGTGCATTTTAAGTTCAGATTCTATCACTAGAGCCACAATCGAGGAAGGCGTGCAGGGGATGAGTCGGAAGCCATGCCACACTAACAGCGAGAGCCCTGAGCAAAGCAGAGCTGATGGGAAGGTGGGAGGCAGGTGGATGCCAAGTGCTCTGGTGGGAGACTAGAGTCTGGGTGGGAAAAGATGGCAAGAGCTGAGGTCTGGGGAGCAGGAGGCCATTGGTCAGTGGAATTCAGAAGACGGAGAAAGCCAATTTGAAGGGAAAGATGTAAGCTCCATTTTACAAGTATTAGATAACTGTTTGATGGCCTGAGCACTGAAGAGGAGTGGGCAGGAAAGGCCACGTAGATCAAATTCTTTGATAATGGCTTCAGGTGCTGGCCTGATTCTATCATTTTTGTCAGTATTCATGGTAACACATGCTTAAGTGGGTTAACAGCTGGGTGCAGAGAACTGTCAAATATAAGGGTATTTCTATAATGGTAGTACTTCAATAGGGCTCAACATCAGATCGCACTTCCTTTCTATTTGAGGGAGAAGAGGGTTCTGAGGGAGGTGGAGATGGGCACTGAGACGCCTGCACTCGTCTCTGTCAGGAAAAGGCCGGCCCTGCTCCATCCTTACACCTTGGTCTCTTGAGTGTGTCCAAGAATAGAGCAGGCCCTTGCCAGAGCTCAGTCTTTCTCCAAGGGTGTTCTGTAGACATTAAATATTTAGGGGCTGATAATTTCATTCAGTTGCAGTCCCCAAGTTCATTATAATTAGGAGGAGGTTTCTTGGAACCATATAAAGGTCTGAATCATTGGTCACGCCCAAAGAAAAACAGTTCCAAATTTTAAGTAGACAGCAGAGAGCTGTGAAGAAGGCCTTACCAGACTGGCTTTATGAGTCAATACCCATCACATGGGATTGGGGTATGAGCTGATGATGTGTAATGATTGTGCTAAAGTATCTAAAAATAAGGCACATAGAGAGCCTGTGTTCTTCCACCATTCTCTACCTGCTTAACCTAGGCCTTAGGATCAGTTGTCACCTTTTGACAGGCTTTGTTTCTGGCAGATGGAATGCATAGTTCGTGTGCCTATCCTGTTTCTTTCTTTGCTTTGTTTTCTAGGGAGCTCACAGATAAAGGTGTGTCCCACCACCCACAACTGTACTGCAGTTAAGTGCAGTTTGTGGTTAAGGGTCTAGTTTTAAGTTATACAGTATTAGGTTCAAGTTCATGTTCTGTCACCTATTGTTTATTGTGATCTAGGGCAAATTTCTCAACCTACTTATTTTTCCTTTTGTCCTGAATTAATGAACTTTAAGACATCTTCTGGCTTAGAATTATCAGAAATTCCTAATAGAATGCAATTTAATGAATATATTATATATACTCACATATGCTTTGTATAAAATTGAAAAATACTCATTTGAAGCTGTATCAAACTATCACATTTATTACTAACCCTCAGGTTTGAGCTGGAATTTAATTTTAGACTTTTAATACTTTTTACAATGAGAAAGAATCCTAGAGTCTGGTATTTTATTTTTAACCAAACTATTCTATAGTTGGGGGATCAAATGGCAGGACACAAAAATAATCTTTGTAAATGTGGAATTGCTTTGAAGTTGAATGTTCTATCTTAAAAAGTCAAGGTATTCTGCTCTCCTGCTCTGTTATTTCTCTTTATTTGTGTTGAGATAAACACAATGTGTTAAGCCCCTTATTGTGGAGTAACATTGGCCCTGCAGGGAGTCATGTCATATTTTCCTGCTTCCAGCACTGGCACGGCATGGCACATACCAGTGTGAGCAGACAATCATTCATTTCTCTTCTTCATAAAATAAGCCAATGGAGGCCCCCAGAAACGTCCTCACTTGCCCGAGGCCCTCAACTAGTATGTCATCTTTAATCACTTCCTGTATCTTACAGGTCCACGCCAGGCATTTGCACCATTTGATAGTCCAGATTCCTGTATTGGCAAGAAGAGGTGCTACCGTGTGTGTACATGTATGAACACGTCTGACCATGAGCACTGACCTCAGGACAGGCCAAAGGGTGGTATGCCTGAAGGAGGCTCTGTGTGTATACTTAAGTGTACACATACACATACACATACAGTACTGTACTGGGGAGAAAAGCATGTGCTTCTGTGGGCGGTCTCCTGTGTGCACACACATGTGTATGTACATATATGTGCACAAGACACATGTGCTAGGTGAGTCTCCAGGTTATAAGTTTACTGTGTTACTGATGAGGTTTTGACTTCAACTTAAAGCTCCATTTCTGCTAAGAGAGAGATCTGAGCTCATCAACTCAGCAGAATAACACTAGTTTTAAACTGTATACCTCCTCTCATGACAAATTCAATGTGAAGAAAGTAAAGAAATGTAAGTAGACAGCATCTTGCAGGTCGATAGAAAGCTATGCTCTGCATCATCACCAGGCCATTCTGGGAGGTTTCAAGGTATTACTGAAACTGAGAGTTAGCAGTCACTTCTCATCTGAAATGAGTAAACTTGACTAGCAAGGTGACTTTCTAGGCTTTCACACTTTTGAGAGCAAAGGGTGGATTTGAACTGATCTGCTAAACATCTAGTTATCTCTAGAATCCACCAGACAGTCTTGAGAGAACCAGCCATTAGCCATGAAATGGGAAAACATGTCACAGGTACCTGGGGCCTAAGCAAAAGGGATGTGCCCATCTCTGACTTCTGCCCCAAGTGGTGGTGGTGGCTGCAGGCACATGCCCTATGTCTAGGCTAGAGGAAAAGATCTTTTCTTTCGGAAAGCTGGCTTCCTTTATAATGTCCCACCTGCTCCACTTGCATATTCAGGTTCAGGAAAATCCTAAACAA
Organism: Galemys pyrenaicus; assembly: GCA_019455555.1. Lineage (NCBI taxonomy): Eukaryota > Metazoa > Chordata > Mammalia > Eulipotyphla > Talpidae > Galemys > Galemys pyrenaicus. The sequence goes on from JAGFMF010011415.1 coordinate 356,418, forward strand.
AGTGTTTCTGAAAACTGCAAGTTGGCAGCCATATAAAATGTGACCTGGGCTCATAACTCACCAGGAGCCTACATCAAGGTAGCTCAGAGTGTGGGGCGCCCTGATAACAGCCCAATACCCACCATTTAGGAAGTCCCGCTGTGTTTCCAAGACTTGGTTGATGTCTTGCACCCAGGCCTGCTGGATGTCGGCATTGGCAGCTTGCAGGATGACTCGCTCGGAAGTCTCCCTGTTCATGAGTGCAAATTTGCAGGGGTCGTTGTCCACATTCTCCTCCAGGACCAAGTAATTCATCTGGAAGAAGTCAAATGAGTGCTTTTCATATTTACATGGTTCTAAAAGAGAAACATTTTATAGTTGCGTATGTTTTTATTTAGGATCTGTCCTGGAGCTAGTAGCTACCTACTTGGGCTTCTGTCTTCGAGTGAATGACGTGACCCAGCGTCATACTGGCAACTGGCACCCTGCCTGGTACTTTTTCTTGAATAGTTGCCCTCCATACCCAGAGGTTGTTAGACTGAAAAACCTTCAAGGTTCTGGATCCTCACTCATTCCAGTGCCATTGTCTTAGAAAGCAGCTGGCCCAAGTTCAGCTCTTGCCCCTTCTCAACCCCTCATCCCCTCACCTTGATGCTCTTCTTGAACATGTAGCCCGGGGTGAGGGATCCCTTCCTGAGCAGTTCACTGAAGATGACAATTTGCTCAAAGAGGAACACACGCCTCTCCTTGGTCCGGGACTGCATGCCTGCGTCCAGCTCAATCACATAGAATGTGTCCTGCTGCAGCAGCTTCCCCTGAGCTGTCAGGGTGCCCTGATGGAAAGAAGGCCTGGGTGAAGTGAATGGAAAGCAGGGAGAAGGCCGCCGTCTGCCGGGTCCAAGGAACCTGCCCCTCCGAGATCAGGACATTAGACCTTACATGCAAAAAAACCCTCAGGGATGTAGTAAGAGACTGAATTGGACACCCTTTCCCCTGTCCCCCTCCATTAGCTAGGGCAGACTATGGTACTTTCCTGTTCACAAAAGGGTCTTGGAGGGAAAGGGAGAGCGGGCTAAGGAACAACCAAGAAACAGCTCCAGGAAAATGCCTGAAGGAAGGGAGGTGAACCTATTAACTAAAAAGATGCTCAGGAATTAGGCTGGTGCTTCTTGTCTTTTATTAGAAGGAGAAAAGGAAGGAGGCAACATGTGGAGGAAGAGGACACACTCAGAGAGTACCAAGGGCCTGGTACTCTCACTGCCGAAAACCTAGAACCAACCTATAGCCCAGGGAAGCAGTGCAGGCAAGGCCCATGTAGTCTGATGAGCTGGGCCTCTCTTTTCCTCCTATTGTTTCAAGTTTTGCCCATCTCAGATAGAGCTGGGGGAATCAAAACATAGGTGCCTATATTTTATAAAGTGATTGATATTTTCTGGGTGCTGTGACCCATCTTAAATTATCTCTAGTTACCCTGGAAAATGAACAACAGGAAAACCCAAAAGCCAGTAGAAGAAAGGAAATAATAAAAATCAAAGCAGAAATAAATGACCTAGAAGTTAAGAAAACGATCCAAAAGATC
>JAGFMF010011415.1:360499-388725 GCA_019455555.1 Galemys pyrenaicus
GGGACTGAGGTGATGGTGCACTGGTGATATGGTGATGGGGAATACATGGGGGTTACAATTGATGTCAAATATATATAAATTAAAGGGAAAAAATAGAATAAAAAAATTATCTCTTGGTTCCAGGCCACTTGACAACCAGATTAAGAGGTGGAGCCAACTCAGTTTGCAAGTTTCTAACCAGACTTTCAGAGATATCTTCGAGGGAAGATGGCCCAGCCCAACAGGTCTCAACAAGATGCTATTAAATATCCTGTTTTTTCTACTGTTCCCAAACAAGAAGACTCTGACATCTGAGATAATGCCAGAAGATGTCCTCTAACTTCATTCTCTTAGATGGCAACTTCGGACTGTGAGGGCAAATGTGAGCCATTCTCTGCACACGAAGCCTTGTTCCCAGCATTACCCACCACACAGGTCACTTCTCTTTCCTGTTCTTAAGAGAAGCCTGCCTTCTCTTTGGACTGCGACTCCTGATTCTGAAGGTCAGCAGCCAAACAGGCTTATCTCCAGCCCAGCTCAAGTTAATATTAAGTCACTGAACAGCGAGCCAGAAAAGTTCCAAAGGCTCTATTAATATTACATAAGAGCCTGACCCTCTGCCAGCACGAAAGGGAAAGCCAGAAGATTTAAAAGACAGGGAATCTAAGTGAGGGGCTTGCGCCGCTCGGGTCAAAGGCATGGACTTCAGAAGGAACAGAAGCACATTTGCTGTCGCTCCTAATTAGCTGCAGACATGCAAAGCAGATTCTCTGGGACTGGATGCAAAAAGGAGCTGTGTACTTGATTTAAAGAGAAAATCGCTCCGTATTCCTGTGTGTGTCCACAAGCGACACACGCACACGCACAACACAGTCCTGTGGAGTCTCTCCAGAGACAAAGAGGAAGTCATGCCCGACTCCTACTCAGGAAACATGGGCCTCATGCTCAAGAGCAGAAACAATTATTATTCGGTGTATTCCGAATAGCCTCAGACCTGGCATAACTCCAAGAGACAGTGTAAAACTTCGTTGTGATTGGAGAAACACCCTAAGGACTCGGTGTACTGCTGAAGCGTGACCCTGGTTAGCCTAGTGCCTTGGGTGTACCATGGAGAACAGAGCACCTGTGAGAATGAACAGCGAGTAAGACCCCCACAGAGTTCCTGGTCACAAGAAGACAATGGAAATCAGACAAACACACAAAGAGGGGCAAGGATAAGATAGCTTGACCCAAAAACTCAGTAATTCAACTCATTAACCCAAACCTGAATACGGCATCCCCTAAATCTCTTTATACAGTAGTCTGTCTTAAATGTATGCCATCTATCCTACCTTAGCCAGAAAAAAATGTTACTTGCTTAATTGTCTCAACTTCTAGGCATCCCTTTTCTCCAAAAAAGAATAATGAATCCTAGCTTGCAGGGTTACCAGGAAACAGGATTAAAAGATCTACTTCTTTCTTTTAGGGCCTCAACAACTACTAAGCGCTTGTCAATAATAGTGTCAGTTTCAAATTTATATTAATACTCAAAACAGATGTTTTGAGTTAGTGTATAAGGACATAAACTCATAACTGCCCCTCATTAAACTTAAATTAGGAAGGTCAATTGCTCTTTAAAGATTCATTGCTGGGAGTTTACTATTTGCCATTCTTTAATTCATATGTGGAGTCTTAACGCCCAGGACCTCCAAAGGTGACTTCACCAGGAGATGGGTGTTTATACAAGGAATCAAGTTAAAGTGATGGCACTAAGGTAAGCGCTAATCAAATGTGAGTGGTGCCCTTTCCTTTTAAAAAGAGGAAATTTGAGCATAGTTAAGTTCAGAGGGAAGATGATGACGCTAGAGAAGAACAGTTATGTGCACATGAGGACAGCGATGAGTAGGTCTGGACAGATCCTCTCTTTATGGCCCTCAGGAGAAACCACCCCACCTCTACTTTTTCCTGGACTTTTAGACTTCAGAATGTGAGATGATAAATTCTTGTTGTAACTATTAAGGAGCGCAATTTGGATTTATGTTAAAAAAGTCAAGTTGGAAATACTCTAGGAACAGCAATTCCACTCTTGGACATATACCCAAAGAATGTGAAACCACCAACACAAAACCGCATGTGCTCCATGTTTGTAGCAGCCTTGTTTACATTAGCTAGGATGTCCATGGACCACTGGGTCAAGAAGCTGTGGTATATCCACTACCATGGAGTATTATATTACCATAATAAAGGGTGAAGTGCAGCCATTTTCAACAAAATGGAGGAAATGAGAGAATTATGCACCAAAGTAAGTCAGAATGATAAAAACAAATACTGGACATTTATAGCAGATTATTTGATAATATAAAATACTTTAAAAAACCAGTGGACATCAACTAACATCCTGAGGGTTAAGAGGGAGGGGGAGAGGAAAGGGACAAGGGGATAAATGGTGATGGTGGGAAAAAATGTGTCTAGAAACATATGTAATTAATATGTTTTCTAAAAATTTTAAAATGAAATCAACTGATTCCAAATGGCCAAAGGAAAACTCTGGCCTTTAGAAGTCTGTCTTCCAGGAAACCTTGTCACAAAGTAGTCATAAGAGCAGAAAAAGACAAAGAAGGACTTGATTCTTCTCTTTAAAGAACAGAGATGTCTACGCTGATGTTTTAGAGCTCTAAACATTCATTTAATTAAAAAGCCGACTGCTAGAGAGACCTGCTCACTAGAACAATCCCCTCCAAAACGAGAAGCATCCCCTTTCCCTCCAGTTCTGCTTCCACTGCATGCTCCTGTTCTCCATCACATTCCAGCATTTTTCAGGCAAGCAAGAAAAGGGAGAGAGGTCCTTGCCAGGTCCACAGCAATGAAGGTTTTTTGGCCTTTCTAATCCCCTGGGGATCCCAACTCCAGCTCAGCTGACAGCTCTAGAGCCTCTTTGTCTGCCCACTACTAGACTTCCCAAACGGACACATCCTCTAGACGAGCACCAGAGGGTCCTGGGCACAAGGGTGTAGATGGTGAGTGAAGCTGGGGAGGAGGGGGCACAGGGCTTCAGAGGGAAGCATCCTCCCAGCTTGGGGTCCTGCTGCCCGAAGAGAGGGCTGAGAAACATTGCTAAGGGCTCACCTCAAAGCCCTGCAGGCGTCCCAGATTCATCATGTCATTGCAGCGTTTTGGAACAAGGCACATTAACTCCACTGCTTTCTGTAGGGAAGAACAACACAGGCTCAGGGCAAGGAACCGCGCCCAGGCAGGAAGCTCAGGGCAATTCTGCGCTGGCATCAGGGGCCTCCTGGCAGCTCCTTGAATCCAGGAAAGCGCTGCCGGTGCTGCTCACTTTCAGAGGCGGTGCGGTGTCTGGGCCAGGTGGAGGGTGCAGGTCACCAGCGGGGCTCCCTGCTGATCAGTGACTGCATGTGGGAATGCCACCAGCCCATCCTTTTCCTACCTCCCCCTTTTATCAATTCCCTTTCCTCAGGGTATTTTCTATCTTCTCTTTGTTGTTTCCTGACTCTCCAAGCAACAGCTTAGCGTGGCCCGAGGAACACCAGAGGATTTAACCTAAAATAACCTGCCGGAATGGTCTGTAGCCACTCTGGTTTAAATAATCCCCATGGTGATTTGTCTCATAGGACTTCACTTGGGGAGTAATCCTCAGGGGCACACGAGGGAGTGAAAATGGAATATTTTATATGCTAAGCTCAAATAGTTTCTGGATTCGTGGGTAAAACTGCACAGCGAAGCACCCAACCTCTGAGGGGGAGTAGAGACCTCAACTGCCACCCTTCCGACCACAAGTCACTGGGGCCACAAGGAGACCAGTGGGCATAAGTGCTGGCTTGCCCTGGACAGAAATTTTAAGTTCTAGAAAAAACACTCGCCATTCCTCATCCTGCTGAGTAGTGTTCTTGAGGGGCCTTTACTGACAGGGGCCAGCTGGGCACCTGGCTGTCCAGCGACAGTTCTCCCTTTAGAGACAGACATCCAACATCATCCCTAAGAACAGCCAGCATTACAAGCAAAATACTCACCTCGATATCTGAACATTCCAAACCTGCCTTCTCGCTGTATCTCAGGAAGTCCTAGCAAGTGGGGGAAACAGGGAAGGGTGTGGGGAGGGAGAAATCAGTTAGGAAACAGAGTTCTATAAAAACATAGCATCATGAAACCACAATAACACCAGAAGACTTTCCTTCCCACCAGAGATGGCCATGGTTTGTGGCAGCTGTGATACTAAATTACAAGTCGTAGGCCTCCCGCGGGCCTCCCATAACTCTCATGCCCAAGGAGTTAAGTCTCAGCACTATGAAGCTATCAGCAGCCACTGCAGCATGAGTTGGATCCCCGGCCAGGGAGGGGACCCACATGGCGCAGCAGACCTCTCCTGCCTCGCCCGCTGCTCCTCTCAGCAGTGTGTTTCAGTCAGTCTGCCTGTTCTGCTCCCCGCTCTGTCTCTGGTGACTCCTCTTAGTCTCCCACCTCTGACCTACACCTGAGTTTTTGCACACACAAATAAAAATAAAAACTTAAATAAATAACTTACAAGACATATTGGAGATGATAACACAGGAAAGGTGCCCCAAATTTTCAAGGATTCAAAGCTAAGAGAAAAGGGAGAGCGGGAGGGAAGAAGTGGACAGAAAAACTGCGCGAGCAGGGAAGAGACGTGATCACAACACAGGACAGGAGAAAAGAAAGTTAAATCTCTTCCATGTACCTTATATTTCTGAATCAAAACAAATTAAACTGTTTTTAGAAAATGTGATCAAACTTTAGGTATTATTCATCTAAGGTTTTTAGAGTTTTCCTTTCTCCTCCCCCCTTGTATTCCACCTTAATTTTTAGGGTTTTATATTTTCTTAAGATTTATTTTTTATGCATTACCAGAACTGGGGTACATGCCAGAGGTGTGGGGAGTGAGAGATTCACCAGAGACAGAGTGGGGAGCAGAACAGACAGATTTGACTGAAACACACTGCTGAGGGGAGCAGCGGGCGAGGCAGGAGAGGTCTGCTGTGCCACGTGGGTCTCCTCCCTGGCCGGTGGCAGGGATCGAACTCGTGCTGCAGTGGCTGCGGTTTGCCCCATAGTGTATTGCTTAACCCACTGCGCCACCAGGGAGGCCCAAGGTTTTATATTTCCTAAAGATACCAAGCAAGTGATTGTTGCAAAGAAAGAAAGCAAATTGAAAAAAAGAAAATCAAACAACCTTAAATGCAGAAAGAACAGTTTTGCAATTTATTTGAAGACAAGCTGACACAAGTAACCACAGACAAGGTGAAAGCCCACATGTGTCATTACTTGTGGCAGGTGAAGTGTGGTGGAGACAGAGCCTCCAACTGACCTGCTTCCTAACACAGGGTGAGCAGACACCTCTCCAGGCTCCTGTCCTCTTACCTTGAGGAGCAACTGATACTTTGTTATTCTCTGGATGGGCTTGATAAGGAAGTCGCTAAGTGTCAGTCTTTGATTTATCTCTTGTTTCACCTCCTAGAATACAAGGAAGATATGTTAGGGAAAAAAAAAGAACCCAAAGAATTGGGGTGCTCTGCATCAGGGTTCCAGGCAAGAAGCACAGGTTTTCGTGTTTGTCAATAAAATTCTGGAATTGTCAAATTGTGCGAGAAGTAGAGTTGGCTGTCCAACTGCTGATCGGTCACTAACATGAGCACACTTCACTGTCACCATACTTTATGCCCTATGCGCTAGAGCCTGGGTCCTCTCCCCAGTCCTGGGGAGCAAGGTGGAGTGGGTAATCTGTTTGCTCTATGGCTCCAGAACCAAGTCAGCAAAAAATAGCTCCTGCTCGGGCACAAATCTGCGGGGTGGTGTCCAGCTCAGATCTGCAAACATTCAGCTGTGGGCACTTCTCAAATGATGGCACTGCTTCTCCTCCTTTGAGCAAAACCCACACTTCCAGGCTTGGGCAAAACAAACCCTTGGAGGAACCTTTGAGAATGGGAACAGAGACTATGAGGTGACTGTGTCCACCTTAATTAGCGAGGAGGTGCATCCTTAGCAAGCTGTCTCCAGGGGCCGGTGAGCAAGAACGTGAACACAGACTGCCCTGGGGTCAAGGAGGGAGGCCAGGGTGGACACCGGAAGGAGGCCTGAGGCAGTCTGTGCTGCAGAGTCATTCTGCAAAGGGAGGTGCCTAAAGTGGTACCCGCCAGGGCCACCTCAGTTCCCCTCAAGCAAAGGGGCTCCTGAGACTTTTGCTAAGAAGCTAAAGGCTCTGTTGAGGCAGCTATCCCCGCCCTGAAGGGCCATCAGAGTTGTGCGGGGATGGCAGCTGGTGTCGCTGAATGTCTTGGCCAGTTTCTTCCCCTCAAGCCAAAGCAGCTTACTTCAAAGTAGGCGTCGTATTCGGCCACGATGTACTCAGAGCGCGGCTTGTTCTGGCAGTACCACACGTAGATGTGCAGCTTGCGCTCCTGCAAAGGCACAGGGAAGGCACTCAGGCGTCCATGCCTCAAGCTCTGCGTGCTCTTGGGCCACACGTGGGGAGAAGCACAGGCATGGTCTACATTCTGGGGACGTAGCAAGGCAGCTAGAGAGTAAAGGGTGGACAAGAGTCCATGGCCAAACTGCAGAAAAGACTGAAGAAGTCACAACTCAGAAGTGAGAGAAGGGAGGCAGGTCAAAGGAAGAAGGAGGGAGTTTTAAAGGAATGTAAATGACCTGGCAGGAGGGGACGGGCGGGCAGAGCCAGAAAGACACTCACGTGTTTAATAAAGAGCTGTGCCAATCTGTCCTGTTCCTGGATACATTTTTCCAGTTCAGTCAGGAAAAAGCTAAACGGAGGGAAGGGACAAGAGAAGGCAGGCACAATTTCTCAGAACTGTATTACATCGCAGTGATGGTGATACCAGACTCTCCAGCAAACTACCCCTAAGGCCGCATGCAGGCAGAGGACCGAAAGCCCCAGCGCCGCCACAGCAGGACCCGCGGTACTTACTCCTTATGCCAGTCATAAATCTGGTGAATATTCCCAAACACGATTTTATCTTTCCCTCGCATGTCTTCGGGGACGCCCTTCTCTTCTATTCTCTTCATGAAGCCCTGTAGCGCAGAGGTGACAGTTAGGAGAACGTTTTCAGGAGAAGCTTTCCAGGCTTAGTCCCACCCACAGCCCCTGCAAGCCCGCACTCTGCATGAGTTTGAGGCCAGTGCTTTTCTGAGGGCCTGTAGTTTTTTCCTTTTTTTTGTTTTTGTTTTTGCTAGTCAATGAAGACTTAGCCTTTGAGCAGAGTGATGGACATAACTTTTAAAAGTACTGTGTCCCTTTGTCTCTGAGACTGCAGAACATAACGTAATAAATCCAGGTATTGAAATACACCTGATGTATAATGATACATAGTAATGTTGCTTCAACAAAAATTAAAAAAGAAAGAAGAAAGAAGAAAGTCATCTGTCCCTCTCTCTTCCCAACCCCAGTTACTTTTGCCTTCAAAGGCTTAGAAGTAGATATATCTGGGCTAGAAATACTTCTTAATATGTCAAGACTTTAGATTCTATAAAATGTTGTCATATATAATCTCATTTCAGCTTAAAAAACAATCAAGTGATGAGGCTGCACAGGCAGTATTTATCCTCTTTGACACATGAGAAAACCAAGGCTCTGGGCACATATGTGATTCATCTTCAGCCAAATCATAGCATCCCTTATGTCTGATTTCCCTGGATAACACTTTCTTGTATCTGTTCTCCTAGGCCCTTCATTCCTAAGCTGGCTGCTTGTGGGGGTTTCTGTACCCATTACTGCTCTCATCCTCCTTTGGAAGAGAGAGTAACTTCCAAAGACCTCATGCAAGTCCTCTATCTGCCAGGTCAGCCTGTTTGTCCAAGGCTCAGGACAAGCAAATACAGAGCACTAAGTCAGATTTTACAGGATGGGAACTTACAGGTCCAAGGAAAAGAACCAGAGGGAGATTCAGTTATCAGGCCTGCAACTTTTGGCTTCATAGTCTTTTGTTTAAGATGATTAACAACAAGACTCTAACATCTAAATTATCCATTTGCCTTCTTAGATGTTCACATTTAAATATCTGAATCTCCTTAACGTAAATCCCTACAGAGATGTTTTATTTACTACCAAGTTAACTACAACTGTGGCCTTTTCATTGTTGCCTCATTGGTGTTGGCAGGCTTTTCTTTGTCTGTCTTCTTGGTAGCCCTAACACCCTTCTGAAAGTCTAAGGACACAGAAAAGCCCCAAGGATCCATGAACAGTAACCTGCTTAGTGCCCGCCATGGCACACGACCCTGAAGGATGAGTGTCCACGTGGCTAAACACCAAAAACAGCTGCGAGGACAATGGCTTAGTCATCTAAAACAAGGTGAAATGAATTTAGCTCTAAGAGGCTCCCTGAAATGCTGCGATATGTGGGACTTGTCTTCGAAATCCTTAGAAGGATTTCTTTTCCTTTAAGAGGAAAAGAAAAAATTACATATTTTTATTTGCTCTATTACCAAGTTTAGTTTCATTTCTGAAAATACACAGGTAGAGAAAAATACATGGAACCCTCAAGCTGAAACACCTTCACCAGGTAGGGTCCAACATGCCTCTGGCTAGGTGACCCCAGACCCCCTTGAGCCCTCTACTCACCTCCACCACAATCCCCAGATCCTTGACATAGTCTTTCTCTGTCTGTACCAGCTCATTCAGGACAAACCTGAATGGGAGATTAAGAACAATGAAGGTTCTTCTTTGTGAGGCAAGAGAGCTTTCCACTTAAGTTTGCAGGAAAGTCACATCAGTGGCTTCATGACGAGACCACCACGAATCCCACACGTAGCACCTGGAAGATGCTCGCACTGTTTGCTCTACAGAGGCCCTTGCTGGAGAGTGGAGCGCGGAGGCTGGGAGCGGGCTGTCCCAGCTGGCACACAACAGTCAGACCATGGACAATGCTCCTCACCCAGCATCCTCTTTCCAGCTCTCCTGCTTCTCCCTCTTCTATAACTGAATAACTGCGCAGGCACAGGGCACAAAGGGAAATGACAACCGTGGCAAATGAGTGATGAAAATTGAGGCCAAGGGATTGACATGAAAATTTTCTCCCCTCATTTTAGCTCCATTCTTTGCTTAACAACAGGAGAAAGACACTTGTCTGACAACCAACCTTTGAGGCCTCAGAAGCGCTGACATCGAGTGAAGTTTTTGAGATACAGAAGCTACAATTATTCAGAGATATCCACGGTAACTGGCTGGCAAAGCCCTCAGTAAGGCCAGAAAGATGGACTGCAGACCTCCATAACACAGCTCGGAAGCAGCACCCTTGCCCCCGCCAGCTGGGACTATCAGCTGGGAGGACACTTGCTGTTCTGGTTTCTTTCTGGTGAATGTTTTTATCCTCTTGGACCATTTAATCTGAGTCAGTTGCTCCACCTAAGTTCTCTCTGCTAATATCAAGATAGGTGTTGTCAGCCCTGTGTTATATAAATACTGAGGCAGAAAGGTTAGGTAACTTGCCCAAGATGAAAAAGTGAGTAGCAGAATTGGGATGTGAACCCAGTTGTGTAAGAGCCCAAAGACACTGCCCTATCACTGTGGCAGGTTGCTGGTAAACCTCTCACACTTGCTCTCTGGCGTCTGTGAGGCCTCAAATCCAAACCCTCCTCTTTCTTCCTTTCCCTCCTTCCAGGCAGTAAAGAGCTGCCCATAAAATGCTTGGGGCTACCACAGGGCTAGGAGAGGTGCAGCAGCTCCCTGGGCTCATATCTCTAAGTTTGGATGGGCTTTGCCTGCAGCCACACAAGTGCATTTTGGCCCCGGTGACAGAAGGGAGAGTGGCCCAGTATAAAGGCTTCACCGTTCTGCATCCAGGAAGTACCATTCATCTGAAATTCTTGTTCTCCATGGCACAGAGAAGCCACCAAGTTCCCCGGGTCCTGGGCCTCGGGCGAGGGGGAGGAAGCCGAGGAACACATGCTTCTTTATCAGCTGCCCCGTCCTTCCACCCAACTCCCCCCTCTACCACAGACAATCATGTTTTGTAGGCTGCAGGAAGCAACTGGCAAGGTCAAATAAGAGCATTCAAATGTATCTTTAGCAAGGCCCAAGAAAACCCACAGCAAAGTTAGAATGGAAATGTGGGGCGGGAGAGACCCTGTGGAGGTGAAGTCTAGGTCTCTTGAGGGGACATGGTCATTGTAAGCTGTCTGCTGATGGACTAAGGGCTGTCTTGCCTTGACACCCAGGGAAGGTGCTGCTAGTGGACCTTCCTTGAAGAGCTGATAGAATATTGGGGAGGCAATGACACATTAAGAAATATTCTGAAAAAGTCCACAAAAGATTTAAATTATATGCCTCAGGAGGCAGTCCCTGATTGATTAATCAATTGAACCAATAACAAAGCATTTTTCTTCAGAAAATAAAAAGGGGAACCCCTCTCTAATTCTTCCTAAGCATCCCACAAACCTTGCCCACCGTGCGTGCATGCACGTACACCAGGGTGGAAGCTGGAGAGCCACTTACATCCTGCCTCTCAGGGCCTTGGCTTTCTGTTCTTCTTCTAGGTTTCGAGGAGGCGTGGGAGGGGTCATCCCCTCATTCAGGCATCCAGCAGGGTCTTTCAAGCTTCCCCGGTAAGAGCCTCCCTCCAGACTCTGAAAGGAGAAGAGCAGAAAGGCTTAGGGACCATGCACAGGACATCGTCTGGAAGCCTTGGGCCCCCTGGCAGAGCCATGGCCAAGTCAGAAGATCAGACTGTTCTCACTGAGCCTCAGTGAGCACCAGGCGGCCCGAGTTCCTGTCCCTGCAGCCGGGAGCCCAGAGCCATCAGGGAGACTGGGCACCTGCTGCTGCCAATGCCCCACACAAAAGGAAAATTGTTAAAGTGACTTATCTCTGGGTAAGGACATGAGAGATAAAGTTAATCGACACCATTCTACAAGTTCTCAGAAAAGAAATCAGTGGTCTACTATCAAATACAAATTGAGAAGGCGAAAGTAGTGATAGGAGTATTAATTCAGGGAAGTCATGCTTTGTTAAATCAGGTTTTTGGTTTTTTTGGGGGGGTAGGTGTGGGGGGAGGCCACTGCGATGTAGATGAGAAGAAGGAAGCAGATTTAGCCTTTTCTAAAGAAATCTTTGCTAAGGTTATTGACCAAGGGCTTTCCTTCATTTATTAATCCTTTTCATTTCTTTTAATTAAGGAGCTACAGGACTGAGAAGTAAATTCAAGGGATTAACACGGTACTTTAGAAAGAGGTAAGGGGAAAGGGGAAAGGAGCTCCAATTCTAATCCCAGCTCTTTTGGTCACTGCATGTTCTTAGGTGAGACAGCTATGATTTTTCCATGCCTTGGTTTTTCTCAGTTTTTAAATCACATCTCTCCTTTCTCCAATAGATTTCTAAGGAACAGACCGAGATAATTGTTGTACAGCCCCTTGAAAAATCTAAAATCCTCTATAGTGGTGAGTCCCTCCTCTTAGGAACAGAATTGTTAAGGTAAGGGTACTCAAAGGTAGGGTCAATCTTAACATTTTTTACAAGTGTCCTAGAAAGATCACACAGTGACACTCGACATTTCATTAGGCAAATTAGCAGAAGCATTGTGGATAAAATAGTAAGGCTGAGATGAAGGCCAAGGTAGGCAACAGAAAAACAAGTGTGGGAGTTGACTTCAAAGTCTTACAAGATACTGTCTACACTGCCACTGTGGCTAAAAAGGAAGGCTTCACCTTACTAGCCTCAGAAAACATTTGCCCCAAAGTTAAAGTAACAAAGGAGGCTCTTCTACTCGGCTAATTCATTTTCTAACTATTGCTCAAGGAAGAGGACAAAAAAACCACAAAACAACCTTCATTCCTTAAAGAAAATCAAACAAAACAAAATCCCCCACAGATAAAAGGAACATAATGCTTCACCATTGTCTTACACAACCTTGGAGAATCTGTCAGAAACTTTCTTAGTTGTTGTATTTCAATCCAGGCCAAACAGACGTGGAAGATGTCCAAGAAAATAAAACACAAAGTGAACAAGGTACCAATTGGCTGTTTTAAGAGAAAACTGGAGAACATAATGACTTAAGAGCTGACAACCTTAATGCTGATGGCTATTTCGAGGGGATGTCGACATTCTTCCCCCCACTCCGTCTTACCCCAAAACCAACATAACGGGACCAATGTGATTTTGAGAACAGTAGTAGAAACTAGAATTAACAGGACAGGGATTCCAAACTTGACACAGAATTTCTTTTAACTTAACAGGAAGGTATTTTATAGAACAAGCAATCAACCATGGAAGTTGTTATCCAGAGAAGCAGCATAGACTAAAAATATAGAAAGGTCAAGAAGAGTTTAGCTAAATTTACAGATTCAGCATCCGCACCCAGTTATTAAGGAAATGAGGATGTCTGGTGTCTGGTGCTGCTTGACCAGCCAGTGGACAGGCAGGCTTTCCAACGACATGTGCCATGTCCCTCGGTGGCACCACCAGAGACAGGCACCCTGGCAGATGCACCCTGGCTGGTGACTGATCTGATTACATGCCTTTTCCTTCCCTTCCCCTTTCCTCATTGTCTGGGTCCAGCCTGGGTTCTGCAGCTGCTGGCTGGCAGGCTGCTGGCGGCATTGCCTGGGAAGGAGGTCTACATCTCTGTGCAAGGCCTTCCTGGGACCATCTGCCTCAACACGGTCCCTGAACTCCTGCATGGAATAAAGGACATCGCAAGAGTCCAGAGCATCACATCTGTTCCATCGCCTCCTGCCAGACCTATTAAACGAGCAAGGAAGCTCAAGCTGTCTTCAGGGAAGGACTCAGTAGAGATGAGAAGGACAGAGGCAGTGATAGAAGAGTGGAGTAGAGGGTGTTGTTAACCTATGTGCTGTGCCTAATGTGCCTCACTTAATGTAGTAGTTCAAGAACTTGTTTTGCTACCTAGAGTTCAGACACAGCACCCTGGCTAAGAGAATTAGGGTGACATGTACTTTCAATGCTGTTCCTAGGGGGAAACAAACAATGGTGGGTAGCCAGTGGGTGGTGGTCTATGCAGTCATGGGGAGCCTCTGCTCTGCAGTGGGGCTCAGGGCCACGAGAGACAGAGGAAAAAGTGTATAAGGAGAAAGTGACAAAAGTTTCTACAGTTGATCCAAGTTCAGGAAACAGACTCAAACAGCACTTGAAAAAGCAGACTAAACATGGTGGAAGGTATTGCCAGATTAAAAATGAACACACCTCTGTCTCCTGAATCTTGGATCACATACCCATAAAATGCCCTACCTTTGGGCTCGTATTAGCACCTTTTATACATCCCCTGCACAATATTCTTTACACAGTATTATAATCAACTATTTGTTTGTACTCGCGGATATTTACCAAATATCCACCACTTGCTGATATTTGCAAAACTGGAGAAATAGGGGTGAACAGGATATGGCTGTGCTGCCTCCACAACCTAAGCTACAGCGAGTGCCCTTCCAGGCAGAAGGGGGACCATGGGTACCATGGAGCAAGAAAAAAGGAGTAGGCAGTTCCAGGGTGGGCTGCACGGGAAGGGAAAGGCTTAATGGAAGAGGGAAAGCTTGAACTACCGACTGAGAGAGGAAAGGATTTTGCTGTCCAGGGGGAGGGCATTCAGGCAGAGCAGCACTGGGGGTAAAGGATGAAACTGAACTATACAGAGTGGCCAGGGAAGCTGAGAGCAGCCTGGATTGGTAGGGCACAGGGCGTGAAGGGGGTTAGCAAGTGTATGTGAGTCGGCACCTCTGAAATGATAGCAAAGGAAAACAGATTTAAGTTCTATATACTCAACGACTATTTCTAAGGGATCCCCAAGAAAGTATATTATGTCAGCACTGACTACGTTTGGATAATGGTGAGTGATATAATTTGTGTTTATGTACTAATTTTTCCAGTGTTTCTTGAATGAGCATATATTGCTCATTAGAAAAGAGCTGTTAAAAATTTCTTTTTTAAACAAGGAAAGAAAAGAAAGATTCTCCTGGCAGGCCCATAGAGCGATAGCAGACCCTAATCCAGGAGAAGATGGTGGTGACAGTCTAGGAGGAATGGATTTTCAGCATCCATTCTAGACTGCAAACTCCAGTGAGGAAGGTTTTGTGCTTGATCTCAGAGCATATATCAGGACTCCAAGAACTTACTGAAGATATTCTGGAGCTCTTGGGGATAGGTCAAAGCTTATTTGATGAAACAACAGTAAGTGTGCTGGGTCAGCCCCAGCCACACTGCCCTCTCAGCTGCCCCCACCCTTTTATAAAAATGTGTACAACAGTCTATTGGACAAAAAAATCTAAATTATAATATTTTCACCCCCAGGCAAATTGAGTGTGGAGGTAGGGAAGACAACTCTACAGTAAAAAACTGAAGCTTGAATATTTTCAGGCAAATTTCAAGTTTGTGACCTTGGGTTAAAATTTTGTTGTTGTTGTAGATCTAGACTTTTCTGTTTCAAGAGGCTCAGGGATCTTTTCCAAAGAGGGATGCCAGAATAACCCAATTCCTAAAAATATATACCTCCACATGGCGGGATTATTATTCCCTCCATTCTGGTCTCTGAACTTCTACTCTACCTTGTCATTGACAAAGCAATTCAACTAAGCCAGTGGAGGAAAAACACACAAACAGACACAAGCTGGGCCTAGCCATGTTCACTAGCCCACAGGCTGACCTAGGGAAGTGCACGCTGCCAAAGCAGGAGGACTGAGGGTGGACAGTATTCTGAAGCAGGTAAGACACCGTCCCAGGATAGTAGACCACCAGGTAGACTGATAAAGAGCTCAGTCATGACTGACCCTTGACAACGGCACCCGGTGGTCAGCCCAGCGTCCACTGGTGTCATCCCGAACCCAGTGAGCTACTGTGTTGTGCCACCCTCAGACAGTGCTCAGATAAAGGGTTTTCTCTCTAGATTGAAAGGTGGAGAGGTTCCATCTTTCATCCAAGGCAGGAGGTGGAGTCCTGGGGCTGTTTAGAGTCACAGTCATATTCTTACATGACCAGCTCTGGCTTGCCGAATTTGAGGAATCAAATCAAATCATATAGCCCATTTTGCTGTTACCCTGCAACATTCACCCGATTATCAATTTATTGACTGATGGATTTGAAGTGGCCCCAAGCCAAGGGCATGACTAGGAATGATAAAGCATAATGTGGTTCTGGTTCCCTGCCCTTCACAATGCAGGTGAGGCGGCAAAGAGCTAATATTTGCAGGGTACTGACTTATCAGTTTATAGAGCACATTCATACCTTACTCAGTCATCATAATTCTCTTGAGATTAGATTCAGTGGACAGATTCCTGGTTGACAAATGGGATAAAAGAGAGGCCCAACTTGACTAACCAACTTGCCCAGGGCTATCCAGTAGATCCCTTGCACACAGTTTCTCCACCACCAGTCACTTGTCTGGGAAAAGTTTTATTAAAAATCACAGGGAAGGCAGTGGGGAGACATTATCCCTTGCTCAGAGTTAAAGACAATAACTATTACTACAAACCCAGAAAAAAATGACCATTAACAGAGCAAAGGATTAAGAAAACGTGGTGAAATACTACTCAGTTATAAAAATAGATAATCTCTTGCCATTTGTGACAACGTGGGTACAACCGCAAGGGATTATGCTAAGTGAAATAAGTCAGAAGGAGAAAGACAAGTACAGACTGAACCAACAAAACGGAACCAAAACAAACCCCGGGAATATGCCTGCTGAACTGAGGCTACTTGAAGGGGAAGGAAGGTGAGGGTGGGAACAAATGGGGAAGGAGGCCCATGACCTAGGTTAAAGGAGTATGGGTGCTTTGATGGGGGGGGGTGGTATGGCAATGCACATCTGAGGAGTGTAAACCTCTACCCCTGAATCATATACAGTGAGGTAAACCAATGTTACCCCAATAAAGAAAACAAAGAAACAAAAAAACCTAGAAAAAATATATTAGCTCTACATAAGGGACTGCAATGAAGGTGCACGGGTGAATTGGTGGTGGGAATTTCACAGGGACTGTACCTAAGAGGCGAAAGCATATATCATACAAAAAGGAAGAATGATATAAAATTAAATTAAAACAAAGAAATACCACACACATACATGCAAAGAAATTAAATCTTTTCTCAATAAGTATGTGTAATTTAAAATTATAGATATTTTAAATTTTGTCTATTTTTACTTAGGTGAAAACTTTAGAGGGGGACCTATGATTTCATTTAGTCTTTCAGTACACACAAATACATGTATATATGTATAGCTACACATTTAATATGTATATGTATGTATGTATGTATTAGCTCTATTTGGGGGCAGTTGAGGGATGCATGGAAGTTCTCTCTGTAAATGAAAAGTATGGGTTAAAGACTAAAACTGGCAGGCAAGACCTCAGAAGTGCCCATTAATGCCCATGGATGACTCGCCCCAGGGGCTTTGGGGGATCTCCAGGAGTGCCCTTATTCCCTAACAGGCGCTCTTGAGCAACAGAGATCAGGGCACCCTGAGCTGGGTGCCTTGGGGCAGTCATGACTCACTCACAGGGGATTGTAAGCCTCAGGGCAGAGCTAAGGGATCAAGGGGGGGCTGAGTGCAGATTCTGTTGCCATCTCTTGAGCAGCCAGAAAGACTGCAGAAAGAACGCAAGTTCTAGATAAAAGCTGAAGAACACCAAATGTCCCTGTAAACTGGAATCACACTGCACACATTGGAAAGTACCTATTTAGTTTGTCTTATGCTGAATTAAGATAACTTCCACCCACAGGCCTATATGCCACCCTCTGAGCAACAGTGAGGCCAACCCTCCTTCCCATACAGTGCTCCGAGATGACATTGCTCATGCGTCATCTCTCTTAACTTCTCTACATATGTGACCTTAGTTTCTTCACCGATCCTTCAACTCACATGGCCCACCACATGGTACATGTTACCCGTTCCTGGGGCCCTTCCACAGCACTCCAGAGCATTCGAGGATGCTGTGTTCAGAACCCAGCATGCGACTCACACATGACCGGATGGGTGTGGTTTAAGGAGCTCTGCACACAAATGCAGTCTTATTCCCTTTCATCTGCTCATTGTACTTTCCTCGACCCAGTCTATGTCCACACTGGCTGTTTCGGCAGCTGTCACACTGTTGTACTTCCAAGTCCCACGAGAACCCCTGAGCTTTTATAGGCTCCACCCTCTTCTAAGCTAAAATACTGATTTGGAATAGGACTACTCATTTGGAGGGGAAAATGCAAGTTGGTATTTCCAAACACCTGCTGTTGTTCCACTGCTACTCCACAAAGGACCAAGCATGGTGAGAGGATTCTCATAAACTGGTTGCCCGTTGCCTTCTGTGTTATAGGCTTGCTTTTACATGCTAAGACAAAGAATTCTTTAATTCTAGGCTCACAGCAGATCCTCAAGAAATAGTTACAGCAAATTTATCACAGAAAGGTCATTTATCCAACAGGCATTTGTTGAGAGCCTGTGATAGGGCCAATCAAGTCTAACACCATCCTGCAGTATCTTTCTTGCAAGAAATTTGTTCTTATGTAACATCTTAATATCTGCGAATATTTAACCTAGACTCTTTGGTCACACAAACTAGAGGCCCGCAGAGACTCCCAAAAGTGCTAAGGTGAACAGCAGCAGCAGCAGGAAAAAGGTAATCCAAAATATAGAAAATTACAGATTTTTGGAAACGTGTTTACTGATATAATGTGAAGGTAATAGACTCCTATACATTAATGGAGGAGGAGAAAATAGAGACTTAAATGTCTAATCACCTCTCTGGGGAGATAAGCTGAAGATGACAAGATTAAGCTATTCCAACAAGAACTGTCCCATGCAGCGCGGGATTTACACAGTAATTGCCATGGGACTGCAGAAGAAATCTGGCCTGGTCAGGCAGTCTTTGTAGAGATATGGGACCTTGAACTGTTATGCTTTGGACAAGTACAAAGAAAAGGGAGCACATTCCAGAGAAGTAGGGTAGTACGAACAGAGACTTGGAGGGAGGAAAGTCAGATGCATATTTGGCAACAGTGAGGAAAACAATTTGCTTGGAGCAGAGCTCATGGACAGGAACAAATAAGTGGACACTGGAAAGGGAGGCTGGAGGACAGGCTGTAAAACAGTGGAATACTGGGTAGGTGTGGACTTATCTCCCAGCCAGGGACTTCCAAACGTTTATATATACCTCCACCAGTAAACACAATTTTGGTCTCTTCTCCCCCCAAATTTATTAATTTTGTACTTGTGCTACTGTATTATCATTATACACATATAAACATACACAAAACCATTTTGAAATGGTAAGTAGAGCTTCTAGTATTTTCCTGTGTCTTGTGTACTTGCAGGCACCCTCACTGGTGGGTTAGGGCAGAGGGAGGCAGGGAGACTCCACCATGGAGGGAGACAATAGCGCAGCTTGGGAAGACCAGGAGAGTAGACGTCAGGAATTTGAGACAGAGAAGAGATGGGAAAGATCAAGCAACACATTGTATAATAAACCAGGGCCCAGGCTTAGGTGGGGAGGAGAAAATATAAAAATAAGGATGAAGGTTTTGGGAAAAAATGGTCTTTTTTTAAAAAATGTATTTGTAGAATGAAGAGGGTATAAGGGTGAATGTAAAGAGGAAAGGAGAACGCAGGGGAAGGGTCAGGGAGGCCTGTTTTGAAAGGTCACTGTTGTGCCCGCCAGAGTATTTAGCTCCCACCAGTGCACAGGGAGAGATGATGGCAGGACAACCTCCCAGAGTCTGATGAGAGTTATTAAAAACATCAGCTAACTTTTTCCCCCCCTTTAATTAGGGAGGAAAATTTAGAAGGGAAAGAAGAAAGTCACATATGTCAAATTTCATTGGTACTCTATTAGCTAGAATTTTTGAAAAGGGAGTTACTGTAATCAAAATTATTATCAGGCAGCTTTCCCCAGGGAGCGTCCAGCATTTTTCTCTAATTCCTGGCCAAGTGGAGAAGGGTTTAAATGGCACCATTAATGGGACTGTCCAACTGAAGTCTGGCGGAAGCGCATTTACCCTAATGGGAGCTGCAGGAAAAACTGAGTGAGTGACATGGATGAGAACAAAGGACAGGAAAATGCTTCAAACTGCCATCCTGCAGTAAGAGACTTAAATGTGAAAATTGGGGCAGAGAGGAACGTGTCTTTCAGAAAATGAGCTCTTTCATCAGCATTCTACGGACACCCTGGACCAGCTCAGGCTCACAGCCCTTCCCCTCAGTGGTCTGCCTGGACTGGAAGGTAGTCACGAGCTAGGTCAGATTTCAGTGACTTATGGTCAACGTCCCCCCATGAGGGGCTATGCACCAGCTCCCTTTGCTTCTGGTGGTGAGGTAGCCGATTACTGTTGTTCATTCCCCTTTCTAATGAGCAACCTATTTTGTAAGACTTTGCAAGCTAGAAGGCTATCTGAGGACCTAGAATAAAATCAACCAATGCTTTCAAAGATCTAATGCCAATCCCAATGCCCAAAAATAGATGACTGGACTAGGAAGAGGTGGTACATAAACACAATGGAATACTAATCAGCAATCAAAAAAGATAAACACATGTCGGGCCTCCCCAGTGGCACAGTGGATTAAGCAATTCACTATGAAGCAAACCACAGCCACTGCAGCACGAGTTCGATCCCTGCCCCCGGCCCGGGAGGGGACCCACATGGCGTAGCAGACCTCTCCTGCCTTGCCCGCTGCTTTCCTCAGCAGTGTATTTCAGTCGATCAGCCTGTTCTGCTCCCCACTCTGTCTCTGATGAATCCTCTCACCTCCCTGGACTCTGACCTGTACCCCAGCTCTTGTATGTATAAATAAATAATCTTTTAAAAAAAAAGATAAACACATGTCATTTGCAGCAACAATGATAGAACTAGAAGAGATGATGCTCAGTGAAATAAGCCAGAAGATAAAAAAAAAATATTGGATGGTTTCACTTTTAGGAGGAATATAGGGGAACCAAAGAAGGAATCAGGATAATAATAATCATAATCATAATAAAACAAAATTAACAGGCAACTATAAATCAGAGACATTCTGGAGGGGAGGGCAGGGAGAGGGATCAAAACAGGGCAGGGAGGAGCACAAAGGACTATGGTGATGGTGCATGCGTGAACTGGTGGTGGGACTTTTGTAGGGACTAAACCTGAGAGGAGAAAGCAAACATTGTACAAAAATGAACACTGATGTAAAATATATATAAATAAATTAATTTTAAAAAGAGACCCAATCCAAGTTCTGTTTCTCAGCAGCAAAGTTAGCTTTAGGACCACCTGATACACATCAGTGACCATCCAAGTGCCACTTCTCTATATTATATGTTAGTGGACCAGACTTACTGGGATCTTTTTGTCTTAGGTACTTTTCTTTTCTTTTTTGATTTATTTTTATTTATGCATATGAGAACAGGGTGTCAGCGAGAGGTGCGTGCGTGAGAGGATTCACCAGAGACAGAGTGGGGAGGAGAACAGGCAGACAGATTGAAATACACTGCTGAGGGGAGCAGCAGGAGAGGCAGGAGAGGTCTGTTGTGCTATGTGGGTCAGCTCCCTGGCTGGGGATCGAACTGGTGCTGCAGTGGCTGAGAATGGCTTCATAGTGCTGAAACTTTAACCCCTGTGCCACCAGGTAAGCTCTTGCACTTTTCATCAATGTCAACCCCAAAAGAAAGGATGGCCTCAAGGAAAGGAATTTTTTCCTTAAAACTGTTAAGGAAAAGTTAATTGCCCATGTCATTCCCAATAGAACCAAAAAGGAATTTGGGGCACAGCTTTTTGGCAACCATCACAAGCTGGAAACAATCCTGTTGGAGAAATGAGAACAGGCACGAAGCAGAGCGTGGCAGGTAGATGCCAGGCCCTGGGAGCTGCACGGAGGTGAGACACATGCAGGACTGCCTCCGACACCCCCACTTACCAGCTTGCTTTTGACCAACTGTTCTATTGCACTGACAAGGTCTGCAGCAGTAGGTACATCGGAAGGAGCCTGCCGGGCTGCTAGCAAAGAGGAGGACTGCAAGACATTGAGCAGCAAAGGAAAAGCAGATTAGCAAGGAACGAGGAATGGCAATTAGGATGTAAAACAGCAAGTAGAAAGCTCAGGGTAGGCGAGGGAAGCAAAGCTCTATGAGATGACAGAGGGAGACGGGGTAGTGTAGATGTAGTCAGGCCTGCCTGGCCCTTTATCGGGATTCTGGCCAGCAGTGAAGCAGCGATGGGACTCGGTTCTCCTTAGGCCAGGCTCCTAAAGAGCAGAGGGGAGGGCCTCTAGTTCCCAGGAGGTCAGCAGGTGAACTACACCCACTGACACCAAAGTGGGGGGAGGGCAGGTAGGACTTTGGTCAGTGTCCAGTGCCCAGGGCTGCGCAATACCGTTCCTGATTGAAAGGAGTCAATAACCCTGGTCAGCGTGTCCAAATAAGAGGACGTGTCCTTGCTTTGCTTAGATATAGTCAGTCACTATGAGCCAAGCAAAGACGTGAGGTGTAGGACATTGAAGACCAGCGCGCATGCACACACACACATTCCTGCTCAGGGTGAAAGGAGGCTCAATCCCAGGGCCTGTGCCTCTTACCCATGATCCATAGGGCTGTTTGGTCAATGGTTGGGACAAAACACTGAGGGACAGTGTTATTTTCTTTCTTGAGAAGAAGGTGGGGGGAGGGGTGAGCCCTGTGTGCACATACAAGCTTGTACCCCTGGCGTAGCAAGGGCGGGGTGACGGTGCTCCCAGGGCCGGGGCACACGCTCCTTCAGTCTCAGCACTAAGGTGTTGCGGGAGTAGAAAGGTGCATGTCCCAGCTGTGCCCCGGCTTCTAGTGTGCCCCGTAAGCTGGGGGGAAGCTTCTTGTTGTCTAAGATATTTTAGGTTTTTGCTTCTGATACAGGGTAAAAGAAATCAAATGTCATTAAGAAGGATATAGCAACACTCATCTTCTTCCCTGGGGAATGCAGGAAAAGAGCTTAATTTAAGTTTGTTTGCAGAGTCAACTAATCAAGTTTTTGATCTGGCGATTCTACCCCCGGGAATGTATCCCAAGAATAGAAGTCTGCAGAACAAATGTTGTATATACAAAGTGATCAGCAGCATTATTCAGGGTAGCAAAATTGGAAACAACCTAGGCTACCCCAAAACAAGTTGGTCGAGCAAGTTATGTTACATCGAATACACGCAATACCCCCTGTCATTAACAAACACAATTAGTAAAAGACTTTAGGAAATACTAAATAAAACATTGAACACACATATGATGATTCTAATTGTAAAAATAAAACATTCATGCATATGAACTAATTTTAGAAGAAAACACAGAGAATTACTCATGCAACGGTATAATGGCTGGACTTCAAAAAATCTTTTTACACTGTTGTAAAAATTATTTTAATAAATCCAGCTCCATTTGCTAGAAGTTCTGAGGTTCACCCCATTCCCAAATATTCCAGAAAAACAAGCATATAATATCAAACAGAGGATTGAGGGGGAGCTGTGTGTCTAAAAAGAGACATTGCCATCGGCCCTATTTCTGGCTCAGAAAGGGCTACACAAACCTCTGGAGGTAAGTCCACATTCTTAGTTAAAAATTACCCAGAAACAACATAACAGCTTTTCCCCTGAAACAAGCTATGTGTGAGAGAATTAGTGGGGGCGGCTTCATGACCTTTGTCTTATGTAAGCTGGCACCTCTATGTGGAGGCCTGTGTGGGATGGCAGATCATGGAGCACAGATGTCCTAACCTCCCCACTCACTATCACTGTTCGGAGACATTTTACAAGGATGGGCCTCTGGAACATAGCAGCTCAGTCCTCATTCCCATCTCAAGGAGAAGCACAGGCGTTTCTGCTTCTAGGAATCCAGGATGGAAACACGCCAGGCTTCTGCTACTTGTGTTCCCAACAGTCAGAGTCCAGGGCCATCAGCATCACCGTAGGACGGGCAGCAAGTGTGCCTTTCTCATCAGTGAGTCACGGAGGAGGGCAGTGACCACGTCTTAGTCAGCGCACCTTCCCTAAAGCTGGGCTGTTATCCTGGCGCACGGGAAGAACATGAATGAATACGTGTGGGTCAACAATCCCAACGCAAAGTAGAGAAAATCAGAACAAGACCTGAGACTTTACTAGAGACACTGAAGCATCTGTAGCCAGCACTTTCTGGATTGCACCCTAGGTGGCGTAAAGGTTTGTTCCTTGTCTGTGTGCACTTGTGTTCCTTGCCTATGTCCAGACCCTCCGCTCTGACAAAGCTGCCCCATCACGAGGCAAACACCAGAGAGGAGGAGAAGCCAGAGGCATAGCTAAGCAACCAGCACCACCGCCAAACACCACTCTGAAAATCAAACACAACTACGATCAAAAACTGAAACCACCACTTCAAACTCCAGAGTCCAAAAGGACAACAAAACTAAAAGAAGGGGAAAAAAAATCCACAATTAACTGAAAGCTTGACTTATGAGGAGAGATGAGCCTGTGATCAAAACAGCCTTGGTCAGGGCCTAGAAATCATCCACCCTGATCCTCTGCTCCTGAACCATCAGGGAGTCACCCTGAAACTAGAGACCTGATGGTCACCCCCACTTCAAACACCACTGAGCCTCTACCTACCAGTAGGTTAGGGAATTTTGCAGAACAAAAACCTTGGGCAACCTGGAATACTAGGTCTGCCCACATTTCACAGCAACCTCCTTTCATAGCTTCTCCATCCATCCTTCAGGCTGTGTTTGCAGAATTTTAACAGCACTGAGCTTGCCTGGAAGTTACCCTGGTTTGGGTTTCAGTGCTGAAACTGGGGAGACAACCCACTAAAACACAAGACATATAGGCAGGGCATCAGAATGAGCATGACCTGGAACCACCTTAGATTCCTTTTTGAGACAGTTTCTTTGGGATCTGCTGCTTCCAAAGACAGAGCCAATACCTTTCATCAATATGATGTGATACCAAGAAGCTTCTCAAACTCTGAGAATTCTACACACACCACTACATTGCTAGAATGAAGTCAGAACTCCAGGGTTGGTGGAGAGGACCCCTGCCAAGTACAGATGGAATAAACATCACCATGGATTCATGCGGTGTAAGACACAACAAAGGAGAGAACACATTATTATCCCCACCCCACACAAACAATGAAATGACACACTGCTCTTTCGAGTGAGAAAGCAAAGAAGTTCTACCATCTCATCCTGCGTGGGGTCATTGTCAAAGATCTTCATAGGTGGAGGGAGGGGTGTATGCGACTCTTCATCTGGTTCATCTTCACCCCAACCTTTCTTGCTCTTCTAGAACAAAAGAGCAGCATTACTCACTGTTTCATGGAAAGTTCAAGCAACATGGGAGATACCGTTCTGCCTCAACACACCCCTATTTTTCAGTCTTAGTGTCCTCTGTGGACGGAGGAGGACACTTGCTTATCTGAAAGGACAGTGAAGACCAAATGGAGGAAAACACACATACACACAAAAGAGGGTGAGGGGAGACAGACAGACAAACAGACAACTCACTATGAGTCATAAAAAGATAAAAGTTGAGCAATCAGAGAGAGCCTAAATTTTAAGTTTTTGAAAAAATATTAAACAACAACCTGAATATCCTCAGGTTCTACTGCCATGTTCAGAGGGAGAACAGACAGACAGTATGAAATTACAAAGAGTCTGGTTGTGCATCCGGAAGAATTTCTCAGCCACAGCAGTGACACGAGTATGTTCATTTGCCAGATAAAACAGCTATCTCATCCCTCCAAACGAAACGGTCATACGATATTTTGATTACAGAACCTCAGCTCTGGAGGGACTTCAGAGGGGTCCCGTCTGGCCTCAGTTAACACAGGGCTCTCTCTGGCTATTATGGGAGGTCACATGCACTCTGAAACCCTTCCTGTAGGGGCGTTTATTTGTTTTCATGAGGCGCTCCTCATCACTGCTTGATCTCCACCGAAGTTCCTCCTGGAGCTGAAACCGTGCCTGCTGTAAACCCCCCTCACTGGTCCCCTCTCCCTGGAGCAACCTGCAGCTGGCTGCGCACGCTTAGGTGTGCACTGCTTTAGAGACTTGGCACAAGCTATCATGTCTTCAGTCTTCTAAGAGAGAACCCTCCATCCTCTTCTTGCTACTCTAAACAGGCTGAGCAGGTTTTGCTGTCACCCTGAGTCCAAGCAGAGGCTAGGTGCTTCTAAATGCTAGTCAGTCTCTGAACTGATCACAAACCAAACCGGCAAGTCTGGAGAAACGGAAAACTCAGATCACTGAGGCCCGAGAAGAGAAACCTCTGGGGACCAGAGATGCCTGGCAGCTGACCACGCCCAGGGAGGATGCACGCGGGCAGGCCCTGCCCGCTGGGGGCTCAGGGGCCGGGAGTGAGTACCTCGTCAGCGCTGTCTCCCTGAGGAGTCGCCCCGCCCCCAGGTCTGGGAGACCCCAGGCCGAAGCTCTTCCGGCTGTCGCGCACTTTCTTCTGCTTTCTGGCGTTTCCATCTGCTTTGCCGCTGTTCAGCCGGCGCACGGGGCTTGTCAGCCACTTCTTAAGGGTGTTAGTGGGGCGCTTGGGCCCAGGCGAGCTGTGGATGGAGTTCAGGGAGGGCTGAGCCTGCAGGTTGGCCACTGACTCAGACTTGCCTCCATTTTCGTTTGAGGAATGAGAGTACGCATCTGAGGAAAAAGCACAGACAGACACGGCGGGTCAACGGCAGCTACAGCAGGCTGCCAGCGCAGGAGCGAGACAGCTCCAGTCTCAGGAAGCTGGGACACAAGGTATAATGTCAAGGCCAGCTGCAGACCATGTTAAGGGAACGCTTCCTAGAACAGCAGTGTCAGCACTCCATTCCTAAGATGCAAGGCACCTTCTGGGTGATGTTTATACTGGAGCAGCAAGATAAAGACTTCTGCCTTCAGGGAAAATAATCCAGATGCTAAGTAAGAGTTGCCAACCAATAATAAGGTCATGGAGCACCTATGAGAGTGTATTGTAAAGACATTATTTTTATAGACCTCTTACCTGGCTATGCACACAGACACGGAGGCAGAGGGAATGAAGAATAAGACAGAGCAGCGAAAGATCAATGAACAAAGCCTGTGTGATGAATTGCCAGAGGGCTGGAAAGGACTCTAGAAGATAAGCAAGGGGAGTTCAGAGGACGGTCAGATCAGTGTAAGAGGGGCTGAAAGGGTTTAACAGCGGAGATGTGTCTGAGCAGAAAAGCAGAAGGAATCCAAAAGGGGAGGGAGATGGCAGGAACCAAAGCACAGAGTTAGCACTGCCACAGTCTATCCTTTGAATGAAATAAAAATGAATGGAGGAGAAACTGGTTAGAAAGATTAGTGAGGACGTTTAATAATGACTTAGAAGAATATGAACTTTACTGGGAAATGTCATGATAAAAAAGAGTTGTTTGTTTGCTTTGAATGAGTCTGTACAAGCACAGGCCTAAGAGGGGGGGGGGGTCAAACGCAGAAGGCCCCCCTAGGCGTGCACAGGGAGTTCAAAGGCTTGTCAGCGAAGCCTTTTCAAAACAAGAAGCAGTACCGTTAGTGCCCGGATTACGAGTCAAAGGCGAGTTGTCTCTCTCTGTATGTTGCTGCTTCTCCTTGTCCAAGAGGTTCTGGGAGAATGCGAGCAACTTTCCGTTGAACCACTGGGCCGTCACCCCAGTGCCAGTTTGCATACTGATATTTAAACCAAACACACCACTGCTTATTTAAACAAAGCATTGCAGTAACTTTTACACCTGTTTGTCTTAACAACCGAATCACCTTTTCCTATAATGACTTCATCCAAAACCTAGACTCTGGGTCTAATCTGACCTTGGAGGCCCCTCTGGCCTAAACAGAGCCAACAGGGAAGAAACAAAATCCCAATAAGGTGAATGGATGCTCTTGCCAACAGAGCTGCCTTCAGTTGTTCCCACTGGCTTATCTTGAGGGCACTAAGGTCAGGCTCTTGCCCTGTGGGGACTTTTTCAGCTTTTGCTAGTTTGTGCATATTTGGGAAACCAGCAGCAGAATATCTGCATCTAGAAGCACAAAGATTGAGCTCCTAAAGTCCTCTGTTATGATGAGTAATTTACAGGGCTGCTCTGCTCAGAGAATATTTGGATTGACGAAAGGGTTGGCGTCCCTTTAAGAACAAAGTTGTAATCTTATCTCAGAAAATTCCTTGCTGGCTGTGGTCTTAGGTATGCTGACATTATTTCTGAAGTGTTTGGTATGGGTCAAACTCCATCCTTACAAGCCTGGTCGATAAATATCTCCACAGCTCTAATAGTGCAACAGGGCCTTTCTTATCTTTCTGCTGATAAGCTACAGAAGCTTTTCATTTACTAGCCCCTTGTGATACCAGAGCAAGCCTTTTATTAAATTCAAGCTCAAAACTTAGATTTAGCCACATGTTGGTTCAGCAGAACTAGCGGCCTAGTCACAGTAACTGTGTCTTGTGCTACCAGGTGAGACATGACTGACCAAGTTTCTATTCCATGGAAAAACCATAGTCTGGCTTTAAGATACACAAAGACGAATTTTGACCTACCATTTCTCTTCTCTCATTGACAGCTAGTTCTGCTTTGGTGCATTCTGTACAAATTAATGGCAAGAGTATAAATTACAGAGTACAAATTTAAAAATCAAGTGTGTTCTCAATTTTGTTGTTTCAAGTTTACTGTGTGCTAACAATTGGGGCCTTTCAACCACACCCACATAAAAGAGAATTCAAGGGTTAGAAGTTTTCTATAATTCCTCGTCAACTTATTGTCCTATATTGAGACAGGAACAGCTGAGACTAAATTACTTTGCATGCATGGTTATAAAGGAATGTGGCATCATTTAGTTTAGAAAATTTGTACTTGCAAAGAATGATTAATATGTTATGCACATTCTATTTTTGGAAGATGCTGCTGCAATAAATGGTTTGAGAACTTATTCTTGTATCTTTCCAGGCAGAACAAGTACAACAAAATACCATTATTTCATCAAATCTTTCCATGTTGAAGTAGGTAATTAATATATGCAGTGATTCCTATCTTAGGAAATAGAAGACTGGAGTGTCTCAGAAAGCCAAGACTCATTATTTGGTAAGTGGCAGATAAGCAAAACTTAAAATCTGACTCCACTGCACATAGAGTTAATCTCATTCCTACATCTGTGTTCAATCCATGTATTCCTTTAGCTTCTACATTAACTAAAAAAAAAGGAGCATCAAGATATAAATTTTTATATAACGTATATGTTATAAAATTTCAATGTTGGGCCTCCCCGGTGGCGCAGTGGGTTAAGCAACACACTATGAAGCAAACCGCAGCCACTGCAGCACGAGTTCGATCCCTGCTGCCTGCCAGGGAGGGGA
>JAGFMF010011415.1:388775-506341 GCA_019455555.1 Galemys pyrenaicus
TGATCTGCCTGTTCTGCTCCCGCTCTCTGTGGTGAATCCTCTCACCCCCCCACACCTCTGGCCTGTACCCCAGTGCTTGTACGCATAAATAAATAAATTTAAAAAAAAATAAAATTTCAATGTTAAAATTAGAGAGGACAATGAAGATTTAAATATGGGAAATTCACCTTTGCAAGCAAGTTAATCACAAAGGTGGGACCAAAAACCCAACATCTCTACATCAAGAGGTTCCAGTGCTCTGAGTCAAGGCTTTCTTTTCAGTCTTGAGGCATAGAATCTGCCCATGAATTGATATTTAGGCAGAAAAATCATTGGAAAGACACGTCACTGCAGATAAAAATTCCTTGGACAATTTAGTATGCATTACTTGTTTATAAGTAAGAAAAAAACCACATTGTGAGGTTGATTTTTATTATAAAATATTAAATACAGAAAAATATAGAAAAAATCCATATACCCACTACCTAGATATAATAAATGTAAATATTGTTGCCATATTTGCTTCACATTTAAAAAAAAAAAGAAACCATTTCTCACTTTCTCCAAAATAAAATTTTTGTCTGAAGTTAAGTTAGTACGCATTTTCCCATTCCATGCACTTACTTTGTAGGCAAAAAATAGCATTACTTTGTGTTTTATATCTCTTATATAACTATCAGAATATAGGGATTACTTTGCAACTTGTTCATTTATTCAAAATTATTTGAGATTTATCCATGTTCATACATAAGATCTACTTCATTCATTTTAGTCCTTGAGGAAGTTTATAGTATATTTTCCTAATGACAGGCATTTAGGTTGTTACACACGCACGCACACGAACACACACACAGAGTCATAAGCAATCTGCACAGGTGTCTGCATGCATGTGAGAATTCTCTAGGAGAGTGCTCCTGAACTACTTTTGGTAAAGGATGTATTTTCCTTACCTCCACTCGGTTTTAGACCCATACTCTTACAAGATACAGTCACGCTTTTGGATGTTGTGGAAACATCAAATTGCTATAAAAGCTTTAAGTGCTTATTTTCATTTTCTGTGCTTAGCTTACTGTGGAAATTAATTCACACACCTTTGGCATCTGCAGATGCCAAAGCAAGCAGCACTGCTCAACCCTAAGACCTATGTGCAGCTAAATAAAGCATAGATCTCTGGTGGGACTTCCAGGTTGTAGGAAACACACATTGTCAACTTCAGAGGGTCAGCTGCTCTCTGCTCCCACCAGGCATGTGCACCTTCTTGAACCCTTTCTGAAGCTGAAGGTTGTCAATTAGTAGATAATATTCCTTTGGAAAAATTAAATGTGTCTTCTTTAAGCAAAAATATGCATTCCAAGGAAATAAACTGAGATGAAAACAGAATGTATAGCAAAGAAGAAATGAAAAGATAAAAACCAGTGACTCTAGAGCAACAGGCCACACATCCTATAGTTGGTATCTCGGTCACAAACTGGAAAAATAGGAACCTGGCAGAGCTTTCCACGAAGCTGACGTTCCAACTTCACAGACTGAGTGGCACAACCTTACTGATGGCTCACGGGAAAATAAAAATACATACAGATGAAATAAGAGAACCTAAATACATAACCTGACAAGCAACAAACTCATTGCCAAATTTTCATATTACTTTTTATCCCCACTTTCTTCAATTCCCAAGAAACCGCCCATGACTCTTGTAATACTCAAGAACAAACCACAAACTGCATGGTCACAGAATACATTCCAAAGCTTCACCAACAACTAGAGATTACTGACACCAACACACTCCTCTCTTAATGAATATTGCTGAAGTTGATTGAAAGAGAAACTGTTGGTATAATTTCCCTGCCCTGTATATAATCCAAGAACAACCTAGTAGTGCCTAATCATTGGATTGCAACAAAGAGAATACCTCGGTTTGAGTCCTGCTCAGTTGCTAACTAACTAGCCAGTATTGCACAGACTCTTAGGTCTCTTGTTTTTTTTAATCTACAAAATGGACAGCTTATATAGGGTGCATTCAAAGCACAGCTCCACCACTGGCTAGCTAGGTGACTCTGGGAAATACATTCCAAGGAAATAAACTGAAATGCAAATTACTTAATGTCTCTGTATCTCAGTTTTCTCATCAGTAAATACAAATAATATCTGTCCCATAGTGGTTTGTTATTTGGACTAAGGAGTTAGTGTTTTTTTAAAGATTTATTTATTTATACATACAAGAACTGGGGTACAGGTTAGAAGTGGAGGTGTGTGTGAGAGGGTTCACCAGAGACAGTTAGGGGCAGAACAGGCAGATGGACCAAAACACACTGCTGAGGGGAGCAGTGGGTGAGACAGGAAAGGTCTGCTGCGCCATGTAGGTCCCCCTCCTGGCTGGGGATCGAACTCCTGCAGCAGTGGCTGTGGATGCTTCATAACACTGCACCTTAACCACTTGAGTCACCAAGGAGGTCCCAGAAGTTAGTATTTTTAATTTAGAATACTTTAGACCTTAGGAATATTGCCTTGGGCTACATCTTAGCTTATTTCTATTTCCTGCTTCCCTTCTCCCTGCAGTGCCCTTGTTCCTGGTAGAATATGCAGAGAGTTGCGCTCAGGGGGGATGCTACCCCCTGTAGCATCCACACAGGGTCAGGATCCTTGTCATCTCTAGAGCTCACTGGGGCATTAGCTCTTAACTGCAGGATCTCCTCCAATAGACCAATCTTCAC
Organism: Galemys pyrenaicus; assembly: GCA_019455555.1. Taxonomy (NCBI): domain Eukaryota; kingdom Metazoa; phylum Chordata; class Mammalia; order Eulipotyphla; family Talpidae; genus Galemys; species Galemys pyrenaicus. The sequence continues at coordinate 391,466 of JAGFMF010011415.1, forward strand.
AGGAGTGAACAGTCAGTATTTCTAGTTTTAATCCAGATGAACTCTTTGGGATTCTATTCTCATTCAGCTCAGACTCCCTTCACTACTGCTGGCTCCTTTAGTGCTGTCTCCGCCTTTCCTGCTCAACTTCTGTTAGGATGCCACTGAATGAAGAGGGTAAAATAAGTTTCCAACTGCTACTCTGCATGTCTTCTGGGCTTGCGTTTACCCTGTGTTATCTTCTCTGAGTCACACAGCGAAGGAAGATCTCAAAGGGCATCAAGTCAGTCTCCTCCCCCATCCATGATACACACAGCCTAAGCATGCAAAGCCACTGCTAGGACATGTAGCCACACCTGCTCACCTGTTCACTACCTCTTCTAGCTGCCTTTGAAAGTTAAGGGTTAAAAATTCTCTCTGTATTATACTGCCACTATCTCTATCTATATGGGGGGGTGGGGGGTGGGAGGGGAAGGATTCTGATATATGAGCCTTGTTTTTTCCAAGAGAGAATATTACAGATATCATTTCCAGCTATAACTTCACTCACTTTCCTATGTGTTGAGGGGAATACAAATTTCCTCCAAACTGTGAAGCAGAAAACTCTCCTAAAAGGAGATAATTAAAAAATCATCCACAACATAACCAACAAAAGAGCACAGGGAACTTCACAAGTTCAGATGAAATAAAGGGCACACTCTGTTACTATAAAATCCAAATACAGAATCTGAATGGAAGAAATGGCTTCCACTTGTGATAGGGCAGCAGAACCAGGGGCCAAGCAGGTGCTGAAGTCACCTGCGATGAAGCTATCACAAGCACAAGTGGGGTCACTTAATCATGACACATGGCCAAGTTCCAGGGCTGGGGAAGGCGTCTTCTGGCTTCATCTCTCCACACGCATCCCTCCTCACCTCAGCGCCCTGCACGTAAGCCAAATTTCCCTGGTATAATAGGGTCATTCCTGAGTCTGGGATGCATCTACTCTCAAGTTTTCTCTTAAGCCTTCACATAAGCCCTCAAGTAGATTAAATGAGCCCCGTAAAAACACTGTAACATTTCCCACTTTTAAGATAGTACAATATAAACAAATTCAATACTACTAATGCCCACAAAGCCTCAAGATAGCATTAAGCGAGTTATTGTACATAACTGAAGACTCTCCGAGAATGATCAAGGCTAAATTTTAGTTCTTCTTTCTTGCAAGTACTTTCTTCATTCACAAAGATTTCTGTACTGATATGTTCTTTTCCTTCCTACTATCACAACCTTGATTCAGATATTTTAAATCTACTTGCTTAAACTATGTAACAGTTTCCAAATTGTTCTGTGTCCAGTTGTTTTTTTCTCATGCATTGGATATACCTCTGCTACCAGAGCAATTACATTGCTTTGTGTAAGTCATGATTCAAAGTTTGATCAATAAAATCTAACTTCTCAGCCTGCATGTAAGGGGTTCCATGGTCTGGCCTGAGTTTACCTCTCCAGCTCAATGAGCTTCCAATCTTGGATCATTCGAAGTTTTCAAACTGTGATCACCACACCAGCAATGTTAGGATGACCTGGGACTCTGTTACAAATGTAAATTCTTGGGTTCCAAGCCCGAGCTACTGGATTGAAATGATGGCAGCTACCAGCACTCTGTTTTTTAGTAAGCCCCGCAAGTAATCTCCACATATGCTAAAGTTTGAAAATGACAAGTCTGAAATGACAAGTCTGAAAATTGTTTAGCTTGTGGCAACGAACCTGTTGCATTCCTCGTGGCTCGCACCACCCTTCATCCTTTCTGCCTGCCTAAGCCCAGCCAGGACTTCTTAGACAGCTGCGCCCAGCATGCTCTCCTGTGCTTCTGAGTGTTCCTCTGCTACCACTCATTTTGTACCGATGGATGCTTGTTTACGTGCCTCACTTCCCTAGCTCTAGGAAAGTCCTCCATCCTTGTATGCCCAGGACAAACTCTGCCCAGAGAGGAGCTTACTAAATGACTGGTAATTCAATAAGAATGGCACACATCAAAAAAACCGACAACAACAAATGCTGGCGAGCATGTGGAGAAAAGGAACCTTAGTACACTGCTGGTGGGAATGCAAGCTAATCCAACCACTATGGAAGGCCGTATGGCGGTTCCTCAGTCTACTAGAAATGGAACTACCATATGATCCGGCAATCCCGCTCCTAGGGATCTACCCAAAGGACACAAAAACACCGATCCAAAACAGCACCTAGCCCGCCCCTGGTGGCTCAGTGGGTTAAGCAATGCACTACAAAAGAGCACCTGTACCCCTATGTTTACTGCAGCACTATTTGTAATTGGTAAGACCTGGAAACAACCCAAAAGCCCAAAAGTAGAGGACTGGATCAAGAAGAATGGTACATATACACGATGGAATACTATTCAGCAATCAAAAATGAGAAACTAGGGACATTTATAGAAACATGGATGGAACTAGAAGGAATTATATTCAGTGAAACAAGTCAGAAGGTTAGAGAAAAATATTGAATGGCTTCACTTTTAGGAGCAACAACAACAACAAAAAAAGAAGAAGCTCAATGAAATGGGCAATTATAACCAAAAGCAAACAAAAAACTCAACAAGACCAAAAAGCCAAGATAAACCAAAGGGACCATGGTAGGTGGGAGGGGAATGAGAGGAGGGTAAAGATGGGGATGAGGGCAGAAAGAGCACAAGGGACAGAGGTGATGGTGCACAGGTGGAATGGTGGTGGGAACTCCCTGGGGGAATACAAATGATGTCAAATATAATTAAGTAAAAAAAAAAATAAATGACTGGTGATGAATAGCAAAGAGAAAAAAAAAAGATAAATCATTGAAATCTGAGTTTTTTTATGCCCAGATCCTCTAAGGAAAAGCCAGTGCTGGCGAGACACTCACCTCTTGGCTTAGTAATAGGACTATCAACCCAGCTAGGGCTCCCTGTTCCTGAAGATGCGCCAAGGCTTGCCCAGTCAATTGTGATGAGTTAAATGAAGTCGCCTGTTTCTTTACTGTAAGATTTTTCAGAACCTTTGACATACTTTTCAACATGTTCATGTAAATGATGTCTCTCCAAAGAGGACATACAGTATTGTAGAAAGCAGTGTGGCTGGCACTGATCTTGCCCATTATTCCACCTCAGTCTAGAACACAAAAGTTGAATCAGATTCCTGAGGCTGGGATCCTGACAGCAGGGTTGCCAGTCAAACTCAAAACCTCTTATGAAAGTCTAAGCAGGAGATAAGTTACAGTCCAGTTATTTTCAGCTTATGTGCTATCACATCAGCGTCTACCCAGAAGCCCACCAGCGGCCTGACCTGGATTCAACTTATAGCATGTCCTTCAGTAGTAACCTTAACCAGAGGTAACCATGCCAGTTAATGACAGAGGCCAAGGCAGGGAGTTAGGCAGGGCGACTCTAGAAAGTCTGACTGTAATTAAGTGCTGCTTAACTGAAAATGTTGCAATGGAAATTCTCCTAGGGAACCTGAGGAGGAAGGAGAAAATGACATATCTGGAGGAAGAAACAGGTGGCAGTGGGCAACATCTTTGTTTTCAGTGTCCTTTTTGGGCAAACTACATGTGCATGTTTTAGAAAAGAAAGTGTTAAGGGTTAGGGTCTCTTAGACTTAATGTAGCCTGAGGCCCTGCAGTCTTAACCTGGCCCTGTTTCTCCCACATACCTGTGCCCAGTGACTTCTCCTCCTGTCACTTTTCCTCTGGTCTTTTCTACCCTACTTGGAGAAAAGCAGCAGAAAAAGAAGACTAAGATCAGTTTGGGGATCAGACAAGCACAATGCCTCATTCTACCATTCTCCATTCCCTGTTTCTCATGCAAAAGTGTCCTCCTGTCCCTCCTCTCAAGTGCCTTAGAGGCGGAGTAGATTCAATGCTAAGAGTGCCCATGGCCAGGAAAACCCAGCCACTGGCCTGCCTGGGGATGGGACTCACAGATATCATCACAATGGCATCATTCCTGTATTTTGACATAGTTTCAGATTGAGAGAAAAGCTACAAGATTAGCACAAAGAATACCTATATTCTCTTCAGACAGGCTTCCGAAATGTTAACATTTACTCATTTTCTTTTTCTTATTTTTGCTCTTACTCTTTGTACTGTCTGGGAATTAGAGAAGATTCCTCTTTATCCCTAAATACTAAAAATAAGGGTATGTTCTTATATAATCACAATATAAGCAGAAAAATCAGTAATATTAATACTCTGCTTTGTGCAAAAGTTTCCAAAAATTATCATTCCAATGATGTTCTTTATAGAAAAAGGTCATGTTTTTCATGACTTGGAGGTCTTTATGAGTACAGAGTAGTTATTTCGTAGACTACCCTCAACTGGGGTTTGCTGGATGTCCTTGGTTCAGAGTGTGTATATTTGGCAGAAGCACCTCTGAAAACTACATACCATATCAAAAAGCATAATATTGTTACAGGGCAACCCTAATATAAAAAATACAAATCCACAAATACCCTACCAGATCTAAGCAATGGCGCGTTGAGAGCTTTGAAGAAGAGAGACGTCTCCCGAAGGAAGGGGTCTGGCTCCTCAGTAAGAGAGAGTGCCCCAGGCTCACCTCTGGTTTAATAGCCAGCCTGGCTGCTTAACTCCACCCTCAGGTCCCAGGGATCCACTCTTCGATAATCATCTTATCGGATTTGTGGTTCTGGAACACTGATGGTCTGGAGTGGGCGTTGGAGTCCACACACCCATAATCCATTTAGGACCACCTTTCCCCCTAACAATATCAATTTGATCCAGTTCTTAGATCCACTGGGTAAGGTATTGTCTGTCACTGGCACACTTTGCTAATTCATCAAGTCAAACTGCCTCTATGCTTGGCCTTTGTGTTGTAAAATTCTCATACAACTCAATGTAAATGATGTTTTAACACAACTTCTGTGTAAAATACCCAGTTTCATTTGTAAAACAATTTCCAGTTCAAAAATATGAGACAATAATTTCCACTCCACTGGAAACTGAGCAATGTATAATGACAATGGCTGAAGCAAGATTTTGGTAAAATTTTATATATTGTACTTTATTTGACATATGTAAAGTTGATTTTAGCCTGTGGGCATACAAAATCAATCAACCTGAAGTTCCTATACAAAAGCTCACATTCTTAAATGGGGATTTTTGTAAGTTAATCTGGGGTCAAGTTTGTTTTCAACCCATTATTCTCTTCTATAGATCTTGAAATTATTACTGAAACTTGTGTTGGAGGTCTTGGGGGAGGCATAAAATTCTGGCTAACACTGTTAATTACGACAATATCTTACAAATAAATACAGAAAGATCATTGTGATAGAGAATGCTGGTTGCTCTAGTCTTTAGTTGGGAACTGACTAGCTGAAGGGCAGAGATTGAAGAATGGAAACATGTCTCAAGGACACTGGTAGACAGTGAGCTTTTCCTGTCTCACAAGTCAAATTTAAGAGTGTTAAAGGTGGGAGAAATGGCAAGTAGGTGATGTGAGAATGGATCAGCTGAAATAAATGATTTCACTGTTGTAGGAAATGATAAGATAGTGGATTCAGATAATACTAAGGGATCTGGAAAACTCACTTCCTAATTGTACATCTAGGTTATTTTCAGAAACTCCCTTTAGCAAGCATTTCCTGCTTTGGGGTAAGGTAAGACAGGCTGATGCATTATCCTCTAGCCAAGAGCTCATTCTGACTTACCAGCAGTATTTCACTCCTCTTTGATGAGGAAAAACATCCAAAATGCCCACTGGGTTGTTAGCAAACAGGACACTTGTTCTCCTAGGACAGGGATCAGAATTTGGATATCTTAAGGGACCAGTGGGGAGGGAAAACATGAGAAGAGCTTGGGTGCAGGACAAGCAGAATAGACGTGGAGTGGCAAGATGGAGAGTGCTAGTCTCTTAAAGACATTCATTTTTCAAAGAAGTATCTAAACACTGCTGCCAAACACTATACAGCTGGGAGTAAAGGCCAAGGGCTGCTCCTTTGTCATGGCTGCCCAACAGGACAAGGCTATCTTCTCTTTTCTGCAGCTGGAGTCTCCAGCTTCGTGATCAGCAACGGTTGGCAGGGGACATCATCCCACACCATAGATAGTCCTAGAGACATCCTTTGTGGGAAGTCCTAAAAGACTGCCTAGACCAGACCCTTCATGATGGAGCGGGTATCCTTCAGTTGCTAGGCCCCACAGGTTCAGTTTATATAGCATTTCACATTTGCCTACCTTGTGTTATTATTTATTCATTCAACAAATGTTTACTGAGGTCATCTATGTGCCACATGCTATACCTGATGCTGGACTACACCAGTAGAAACCAGTAGAAGAAACAAAGTCCCTGACATTAGAAAGTTGACATTCCAGCTGGGGTGGTGGGGAGGCGGGTGAGGTCAGATATAAACTAACATATAAGTTAGAAAAATTCCCAATAGTGTTGAACAGAATTTAGAGATTAGACTGCCTAATGGGCTACAAAGGGCCTGAAAAACTTTTTCAGACTAGCAGTTGGGGAGGGTGTCTGAGACCTGCATGATAATAAGTCTCAGTCCTATAGAGATGGAGATAAAAATTTCTATAAAGGGCACGGCATGTTAAAAATGCTGAGGCAGAGGGCCTCCCTGGTGGCGCAGTGGGTTAAGCAACGCACTATGAAGCAAGACGCAGTCACTGCAGCACGAGTTTGATCCGGCCAGGGAGGGGACCCACATGGCGCAGCAGACCTCTCCTGCCTCACCCGCTGCTCTCCCCTACAGTGTGTTTCAGTGGATCTGCCTGTTCTATTCCCCACTCTGTCTCTGGTGAATCTTCTCACCTCCCATAACTCTGGCCTGTACCCCAGTTCTTGTATGCGTAAATAAATAAATCTTTTTTAAAAAATCGAAAACAGTTAAATTATTAAAAAAAAAATGCTGAGGCAGAAGTGAGAGTTTCAGATGTTCAAGTTCCCATGGCAGTGCTGTGGATGGCAGGAAAGGTGGCTGAGCCCAGACTCAGCAGCCTTCAGGCCATGGCAGGGATTTGGAACTTACTTCTAAATGTGATGGGAAATCCCTGGAGTTTCCAGAGAGGTTGGGATGAGAAACAGGTGATGAGATATGACTTGCTTTAATCAAAAATCTCTGAATTCTGACTGTTCCATTTTTTTATAGCCCGATATGTTTCTCCTGAATTACGCATCATTTTCCCACCAGAATCACCTTATCTACCCAAAAGGATCTGGGGAGAAACAATCTTACTAAGTATGGGTGAATGGGGAATATCAAGATATTCAAAACTTGTCTCTGAAAAAATCCTCTATATTCAGCTCACACACATAAGGGCTTTTCATGCTACCTTATTAGCTTGTGTTTCTAACACCTACACCTATCTGTAAACTCTATCTGCTATGGTCTAGCAGTGCATATTAATGCAGCTTTAAGTGAGATATGCTCCTCACTCTGATCTAGCAGATCTCTCTGCTCAGAAAATTCTTTCCCCCATCCCATACAGCTCATTCCTTCTCGCCTGCAGGTCTCCACGGAAGTACTGCCTCCCTTACAATCTTCCCTACCCATCTAAAACTATAACATCCTACACCTTTATTATGAGCATTCCTTTTCCATCCCTTTGAATCATTTCAGCAGCCTCTGGAGTATAGGAATGTTCCTAGATTCCATCCCTTTGCCCTCTGTCTTTCCCTGTAGTATTTATCATCATTTAGCCTACTTATTTTCTCTATATGCCTTATGTTTTTTTTATTATGTTTTCTGATGCTTTGATATCTGGGGCCTGCGAACCCTAGAGGGACAGTCATTCACAAGGAGCGTTAATTCCTAGAGATGACAAACAACTCATGTCCACCAGGCCTTTTATGGGCAAACACACCAATCCAGAACCCACACCCCTAACTGCCTTTATTGGGCTCTCACAATTTGGGACACTATCTGTCTAGTCTGATCACCCCAGTCTCCAAGACATCTCGGAACATTCCTATACTCCAGAGGCTGCTGAAATGATTCAACTAGCCAACCCAAAGCTGATCACCCTGGTTCTCTTACAGGCTTCAGCCCACTAGCTCCTTCTCTCTGCCTGCAGCCAGCTTCAGTGTTTCCTCCTGCGGTTCTGAGTAGTGTGTAGTGTGCTCCCGCCTGCTGGGCATCTCGATGATGGAGTGCCTTTCATTGTAATCATCTCCTGACCTGTTGACCTTATTCAAGAACATAATTTTCTATAGGTACACCACATCTTAAAACACCTACTGCGGAATTTATTCTTTGTCTTTCCTACTTCCCTCGCCATGAGGGCAGATTTTTGGGGTCTGCTTTCACTCACTGTTGTTCTCCTAAAACCTAAACAGTGACAGACACAGAAAATCAAAGCACTCAATATGGGGGAAACAGATTTTATAGAAAGTGTTCAATAAGGATATTCTAAACATTAAATGGTTAAAAAAGAAGCTAAGATGCTTGTTTGCATGTACAGGGATAAATAAAAGGAGCCACATGGTAGAATGGATGACCGAGCCCCAGTTCACCTCTTCACCTTTCTGAACTCAGTTTCTTATACAAAATGGACAGAATTAACACGTATCCCTGAGATAATAATACTCAAAGTAATAGTGAAATGTTATGACATGACAGTAAACAGTGACAATAATGACTGTTCCAGGCAACAAAACACATCGCTGTTGCACAGAAATGCCCACATGACCTAAGACCTGCAGCCACCAGGCTCTGCTTTGACTCATCTGCTGAATGAGCGCCTTCCTTCAGAGGACACTAGTTGAGGGAGAAAGCATTTCTTTCCCCAGCACCCCACCACCTGCTGTTTCTCACTGCTCGCAGAGGCAGAAGCAGGCCCCAGCAAGTGCAAACACACCGATGCACTCATAGATGCGCATGAGCAGTATCACCAGGTGATGGCATGAGCAGGTTTTGGACTTCTGTGAACTCAGGTGGGAGACCTCAGAACTATCAGACTCACATTAAAGAAGAGAATTTATCTGGCTCATAAAATTTTCCACCCATTTCTTTTTTTAAAATTTAAATATTTATTTATTGATGCATATAAGAGCTGGGGTGTAGGCCAGTGGTTAGGATGGAGAGACAGGAGGGGGTCAGAGGACTCACAAGAGACAGAGCGGGGAGCAGAACAGGCAGATCGACCAGAACACACTGCTGAGGGGAGCAGCGGGCGAGGCAGGAGAGGTCTGCTGCGCCATGTGGGTCCCCTCCCTGGCCTGAGCTTGAACACAAACGCAGTGGCTGCGGACAGTCATAATACTGAGACTTAACCCGTTGTGCCACCAGGGAGGCCCCTTTCTCTCCTTTATAAATTAATAAATTGCTCTCAATCATACATACTCTTCCCTTTCTTGGTATACTTATAAAATTCTTTTTATTGTAGCAAAATTTTATGTAAGATCAAATTTATGATTTTAGCCACTTTTTTTTTTTTTAAGATTTATTTATGCATACAAGCGCTGAGGTACAGGCCAGAGTCCAGGGAGGTGAGAGGATTCACCAGACAAGAGTGGGGAGCAGAACAGGCAGACTGACTGAAACACACTGCTGAGGGGAGCAGTGGGCACAGCAGGAGAGGTCCGCCGCGCCATGTGGGTCCCCTCCCTGGCCAGAGGCAGGGATCAAACTTGTGCTGCAGTGGTTGCGGTCTGCTTCATAGTGCATTGCTTAACCCGCTGCGCCATCAGGGAGGCCCGATTTTAGCCACTTTTAAGTGCATGACTCAGTGATATTAAGAATATTCACAACGTTGTGTAACCATCACTGTCATTCACATGCTGCTCTTTACAGAGAGTTCACAACATGCCAGCATTTCACTGCATTTGCAACACTCCATGCACTCAGATGCTACGATGATGCCTGTTTCACTGATGAGGAGTATGTGCTATAGAAAGGTTAGTGCCTATGGCAGGCTGCAGAGCTGGCAAGTGACAGGGCCAGTATTCAGGGCAGGTCTTCTGGACTCTAAAGTCTACACGTCTACCCAGTTTTGAGCCCCATTTGGATGAAGAGTCATGGGGTGAGGGTGCAAGTGTCTTAAAATACCTACTAGTGGGCCTCCCTGGTGGCGCAGTGGGTTAAGCAACGCACTATGAAGCAAACCGCAGCCACTGCAGCACGAGTTCGATCCCTGCTGCCGGCCAGGGAGGGGACCCACATGGCGTGGCAGACCTCTCCTGCCTCGCCCGCTGCTGCCCTCAGCAGCATGTTTCAGTCAATCTGCCTGTTCTGCTCCCCACTCTTGTCTGGTGAATCCTCTCACCTCCCGCGACTCTGGCCTGTACCCCAGCTCTTGTACGCATAAATAAATAAATCTTTTTTTAAAAAAATACCTACTAGCCACAAACACATACAAGTGAATGAAAAAATCTAGTTCCAATTTTGAGTTAGGGAAATTTCAAATAGTTCTAACCCAATAGAATGGAAATTGCAAGTGCTCATTTTCTATTTAGTGGGATTATTTATTTTAAGGATCATAAAAATATTTATAGGACTTCCATGAGCTCATCTGCAACCCTCATCTTCCAAATCTACTTTCCACCATTAGGCACCTACACTTTCGGCTCTATCAGCACAAGGTTATGCAGACACGACCTCTGTGGTTCGGGGAGCGCGGAGTAGTCCAGCGGTGGCACCAGGAGCGGCTGTTGCCGGAGCTCGGTGGGTGAGCTCCGCGCCCCCACTCTGGAGAACACACTGTTCAGATCATAGTACAGACTTGGAAATGGGGAATGGGAAAGCAATCCTGACGATCCAGAGTTCTTACCCTGTGGGTTTCTGTGTCTGCCACCCACATGCCACCCCAGTTGTTTAGTAAAGGATCTCCTCGTGGTAGGACCCAAGTCCAGAGCACACAACACAGACTCACTTGTGTGAGCAGACAGCCCCTTCCTTCATCTAGTGAGGGCTCTGGCAGGGCCTTCCACATAAGACCAGCAGGCTCCCTCTGGTAGCAGTCTCCCGCAGAGTGGAATGGCGCATTATTCTGGGGAGGGGAGGCGTAGACAGAAGCGATAGGGTGAGGAAGCACCTTCTGTCCCCTCTTTTACTCTCATCAAGCTCGAGGTCAACGTGAGGCAACTTGTTCTTTAATGCAAAGGAGCCTGGTAGACGACGACACTGTCTCTGTGAAACGGAACCCCAAAACATTTTTTAAATCCATTTAACAACCTTTTGCAGGGTCTCGTGCATATGGTTTAGCCTTCAGGCTTCTCCAGATTGGCCTGGCCTACAGCCTGAGCCAGCAAGAGGAAGGAGGATGGGTCATGGACAGCTCAGAGTTAAGACTTTCAGCTCTCTGGGTCAATGGGTGGGTTCTAGGAGCTGACTCCAATACTCTTACTAGGAGACGTCTGAGAATCCTACAGATTCTGATGGATCAACAGAAGGGAGCAGGAAAATTAATCACAGTAAAGCAGAGGCTGCTAAGGTTGGCAGGAGAAGGCCAGTGGAGCAGACAGGGATCCGGGAGGGCTGTGACGACTAGAAACAGCCTTCTGAGGAAACTTAATACTATTTTAAGAGACAAACAAGTGTGACTGTGGTTAAAGATAATCACAGTCAGATGTTGGCAAAAGCATACAAACATTTCTAGGCCTCTGCTATTTAGGGTATAAAAGCGTGTGTGTGTGCATGCCAGGCAATGTTTATGTTAGGATCTTTGGCGGCACAGGGTTTATATATGCAAACGAAAGTAATACTCCACAAGAAAAAGGCGTTTCTGAAAGTGCAAACTCGTCCCATAGTTTCAGGGACACAGTATAGAACTGTACCATATTTCATTACAGCAATAAAAATAGAACTTAATACAAAGATCAGAATGTGGTTGGGCAGAAAGTAAATGGGAGAGAGAGAACACTGACAGGAAACCAAGACTCGACTTATTAACTACACCCTCCTGGGAAAATCCTTCAGTCTCTCTGACCCTCAGTGTTCTCATCAGTGAAATGTGTAGGCTGGCTCCCAAGAGCAGCCAACGAAAGGAGATGCTATAGTGGTGCGCGGAAAACTGCTACCTGTTCATCTTTTCTGTAGACACTCCATGCCCACGCAGGCCTCTGCATCCTTGTTGCTATTTCCTAACTTCTTAGATGAAGACTACCCCTCCTAACCCTTTAATGCCAATTCCATTGTCAATTCTTCAATAGGTCTTGCCTGCTTGACCCCTTGACCCTTTTGAGCATGGGCAACAGGACAGACATTTCAACAGGACAGACATTTACAATAGTCAGTTGTCCTTACACTCACTTTCTCTTTCAACCTAAAGGATCTACAGATTACCAGCTGGCTGCCTCCATTTTTCTCTTTCCCCTTCAAAAGGGCACCCCCAAATCCCCAGTTTTATAATCTGTCCCTGCCTCACTCTCCACCCCGAGGGTGTGTCCTAAAATAATCAGAGTATTTTATTCCCTGGTCCAAGGGGATTCACTCAAGGGTGGGAACATGACCAGACTCAGTGTGGACAGATGCAAAGAGAGCCAATTTTAGGGACATTTAACTTCCGCCTTCCCACTGCACATGAAGGCCTATAAATGAGTTACATGGTTGCAGAAAGTAATCTAATCTAATCAATAATACATTTACCCAAAATGTCAAGTTTGTTGTTTTGTTGGAAAGTGATAAACGTGGCTACTGGAAACAAGGAGCTCCGATCGGCTACCGATGACAGGCTAGACATTCCTGAGCCTTAAGTGGCACATCTGATGTTTGCCAGAGCACAGCAGATAGTAGTAAACACAGGAGCACATCCAAGATGATCAGCTTTGGACAAGACTACAGGATAATGGCATAAACTAAACTAATAATAAAGTCTTTGGGTGTGATCTGAAGAACTTCTTAAAAACCCAACATGGCCTCTCAGTAGAGAGGAGACTTTTGATCACTTTCTTAATAGAATTTGTCGTCTTCAATCAGCCTGAGAACCCACCAGATCAGCAATTTATTTTAAACCGGGATACTTCTCGGGGCCAAAAATTGGACAGAAAAACAGTAATTAGAAGCTAAGTTACAAGTCTTACTTAAAAAACCTTTGAAAAATATTCACTGATCTCCCACCCCATTTAGTGGCTTGTCTATAACTGCCCTATCAGTCAGAGAACTGTCTGATTTCTCAGAGAAAGAACATATATTGTTCACAGCCAGTATTTATTGAGAACGCTCTATGTGTCAGGAAGCCAGGCTCAATATCAAGCATTAGGCAAACCTCCACACCTTTTGCATTTGAGTCCTTACAAACACCCGAGGGAAGATGCCCATCATTTTCCAAATAGTCCTCCGGTGTCACTTAGCAATGGGGCTATATTCTGAGAAATGTGTCATTAGGCAATTCTGTCACTGAGCAGACGTACTTCCAAAGCCAACACAGTACAGCCTACTACACTATGGTAGTGGGCTATGTGTGTGCAGGGAGCAGCATCATACACGCAGCGTGTTGCTGCTGAAACACTGCTACGTGCATCACGAGTCTATGTGGATGAAGAAATTGGCACAAAGAAGTAGCTAGACCAATGCGCACACTTAATGCTAAAATGTGAGGATGGGAACTCAGCTGTACCCTCCCTAATCCATGCTCTTCTCTTAGAATCCTGACTTAAGAAGATGATTGCCAATAAAATCCCTCCAGTTTACTTAAAGGGAATGACAGATGAGCACTGGAGAACCAGCTAACCCATGGTCTCGTCTTAGTGTGTGATATTAATCTGGGCATTTTCAAAGATTACTAGGAACAACTCCATAAGTTTTATGACCTGCTTCTCCTCTCAACAGCAAGCTAGGACAAAAAAAACACATATATTCTTAAGTGTTGGGAGCAAACAGAAAAATAAAGATTGTCTTACTTGAGTAATAATCTGCTGCCACTTAAAAATGTCATAGAAATATATAATATACACACGTGTGGATTTCATACTATAGGGTGTTACTCATGACTAAAAATAAATTAGAGGAAATTTTACAAACTAGTTTAACTGTTTTGGGTCTATATATTTTTAGTATAAAAATATGCAGTTACTCCATCAACAAAATTAAAGACACTGCCCTTGTCCTGTCTGAGATGCGAATTCAATGATGTGATTAAAACAACGTAGCAAGGGCCTCCCTGGTGGCCTGGTGGGTTAAGCAACGCACTATGAAGCAAACCGAAGCCGCTGCAGCACGAGTTCGATTCCTGCCGCCGGCCAGGGAGGGGACCCACATGGCAAGGCAAACCTCTCCTGCCTCACCCGCTGCTCCCCTCAGCAGTGTTTTTCAGTCAGTCTGCCTGTTCTGCTCCCCACTCTGTCTCTGGTGAATCCTCTTACCTCCCTGGACTCTGGCCTGTACCTCAGCGCTTGTATGCATAAATAAATAAAATCTTAAAAAAAAAGAAAGTTTATTTAAAAAACAACAGCAAAACCAACAAAAACAATGTAGCAAGTTAATCGAGTGAGGGCTGGAATCTCTATAACGCACGTGCAGATGGTAACAACTAATTGGGACTGGTGACTTCACTAGGAGACAAGAGTGACCACATAATTGTGGTACAATGCTTGGCAGGAAGTCATGGTAACTATAAATGCAGGTGAAATACATATCATTAATATTTTACAGAGGGAGGAAACAGAGAGCAGAGAATCTGGTTAGCTTTCTCCAAAGGAGCATCATGCTAGGATAAACTCTAACAGTCACAGGGCATGGCTATACTTCTTCCCACCCTGAACTCCTCTTCTTCCCCCAGGGCTCCCTAGCCTTCTGGAAGCTTTACCCACTATCCTTCCAACTCCCATGCACACACACTCCTAAGAACAGTCCAGTTCTGGTTTCGTTCTTGCAGCTCTGGCTTGCCTGTGCTGGCAGAAGGTCACAGTTAAATTTAGACCTGACCACCTCGCTGGGAAACTGGCAGTTTGAGAAGATCCATAGATATTCTGGTAGAAGTGGTTAGCTAACACTCCAAAATGGAACCAGTATTAGGTGGTTGAAATACAAGTTAAATTGGGAATGGGTAGAATTTCTAACCAAAAGTGCAAAAATATCCCAGAACTTAAAAATCAGAAAGGCTCAAAAAAGAATAGAAAAGAAAAAGAAAACAAAGCCTTCAAAAGTTTATCAAAGTTTTCATATAGACTACAAGTAAACAAATAAGATTGTTGAGGTTTTTTAAAAGCTCTTTATGGGGCCCGCCCTGGTGGTGCAGTGGGTTGAGCGACGCAATATGAAGCAGGCTGAGGCCACTGCAGCACGAGTTCGATCCCTGCTGCCGGCCAGGGAGGGGACCCACATGGCGCACAGACCTCTCCTGCCTCGCCCGCTGCTCCCCTCAGCAGTGTGTTGCAGTCCGTCTGCCTGTTCTGCTCCCCAGTCTGTCTGGTGAATCCTCTCACCTCCCTGGACTCTGACCTGTACCCCAGCTCTTGTGTGCATAAATGGAGAAATCTTTAAAAAAAAAATCTCTATGGAATGGGAGTTGGAAAAGATCTCAGAGGTCAGTGATTAAGGGCTCTTTTAGAGCCAGCCAGCCAACTCAGCCAGGAGCGGGTCACCTGCACCGTCAGTGCACATCACGTCACTGCAGGGGCTGCTTGGATGGCGAGTCGCAGAGCAGCAACTAGAGTCAGTGGGAAAGACCAAGGTGAGTGGGAATCTGGCCTCTGTGTCCCGGTCTCATGATATGTAGGATGGGGCCTCCCTGGTGGCCTCGGCTAAGTCCCAGCGCTATCACTGTGAGGCCTGAATTTAATCACCCACCGGGGCACTGACCCTAGATGGTGAGCAGACCACTCCTGTCTCGCCCGCTGCTCTCCCTCACAGGAGATTGCACTGAATATACTAAAGACACACTAAATCCGCCTGTCCTGCTCCCCGCTCTGGCTCTGTGAGAGCCTCAGCGGTGATCCTCTGTGGACACAGCACAAGCACTTCAGATGCCCGGGGACCGAAGAATGGCATGTGAGTTCTTGGAGCAAGCCAGCTTGGGGCAAGGCACCAAAGATATGAACTCCATAAAGCTATATAGATTTAAGCTTCTTTTACAACCTACTTCAAACTTGGTCTAGAACCAAATAACATCCACCTGGGGACAAGAAGAATGGTAGCATACAGACTTTTGGTCCTTCTGTCAATTCCTCCATTCTAAGTTCCTCCTCTACCACCACCTGCCAACACATTATCTGCATTCACATTATCTTTTGAGGACTAAGAAAATCTGTGTGTGTGATATCCCTTTTAAATTATAAAGTTATGAGGGCTGTGTCATGTCCATTCTGTTCATTGGTTGTGACTTCTGATTACACGTACCCCAGTCCTGGGGAAGTCAGAGCTGGCCAGTCCAGGAGGCCCTGGTAAGGCCTCTGGAATACCGTGGCAGCCAGACCTCTCTCGGTTCAGTGGAAGGTTTTCATGAAAGCCTGATTAGATAGGATTAGATAGGCGCACACTGGCTACTCAGAACAACCTTGACCTTCCATCTGGTCTGGAAGGTCACAGGAATGCCCCTTGAGCTATCTATAGAAACTTCTCTGTGCTAGCTGGTCCTGCTGGAGGACTCCAGGCCAGCGGGGCTAATCCTGATCATTAGGACCAGCTCTAGGTTCTGGGAACCCAGCTCTGATTTCAGATGGACCTTGGACTATGATCTCTGGGACAGCTCTGTTCAGCGAAACACAATGCAATAGCCCAGAATGGTAAAGCTCCCCCAGAATTCCTCCAGACATTTAGAAATACCAGATGCAAGTGGCCATTGAGGGGGAGGTTTCCATAGGAACAAATCTAGAGCAGGTAATTAGGATATAGTTCTAGGAACCTGAGAGTGAATTCTATTTACTTGAGCCCCTGATGCTCTACATTGCTTCAGGGATGTGGGTCTCTCCTAGACTTGCTTCAGTGCTTCTACTCTCCCAGGGCAGAACCGCACTTGATCTCACTCTCTTCTCTAGAAAGATACAAACATAAGCTACAGAAAGGATGATATCATTCTACTAATTAGCAAGTGAGCTTCAAGCAAGTTACATCTCTTTTTCAGAGTACTCTTGTCCTGGATAAACTTGGAATCTATAATCGGAGAAGCTGTAAATTCTAGTGTTCTATTGTGCCACAGAATCAAGCCATGCTGTACATACAGCTTTCTTTAGATAAATAGAGACATAGTCCCCATACCCTGTACAGACCTGCACTCAGCCAGGCATTCAGTGATGCTTCACGCAGACACAACGAGGATGCAGCATTTTGCTCCGAAAGATACACCGAACACTCAAAGATTACTCAGCTAAACGACAGAGTGAAAGTCGCCTGAGCTCCACTCGGACATCCGTGCACCCACCTAGGAACGCCTCGATCTCAGCCTCAGAGCAGCGGACTCCCTCGCCCTGTCGGCAGCTGCGCTGTAACCTTAGGCCCGGGGCTCACAGGACACCAATACCCTTGTCACACACAGTGACATGACAGCCTGCTGCACTGGAGTGAAGCAGGTTGGCGGGTTGGTGGCGGGGTCAGCCAGTCGGGAGATGGCGGCTCACTGCTGCTCCCTTTTCGTTTAGTTTCCACCTTGGGACTTTCTCTCATTGCATTCCCCAAACCCGGCTCACCTGAGCTCTGGGAGAACCCGCAAACTGTGCTACTCAGAATGGAGCACGTAACTGCTCCTCTTGAGCGTTACAGTTGAGGGTCTTTAAGCACCAGAAAGCTCGCCGTTCTCCTCAGATTATGGAGAGGGCTGGGGGCAGTGGTCTAGGACTGGGCCTGGAATGGGGTGAAAGCATCCAGAATCAAAAACTTCCAAATCTGGCACACCAATGCATCACGGACTATAAGCTCGGGATAGCTCTTGCCAAGAGAAATTTAGCGCAAGCCTTTTGGGCTCAGAGAGAATGTTACATCTCCTGAGAAGTCCTCCCCTATCACTCCAGGCCTCTACGCTCCCATCGGGTTCTGCAGAATCAGTCAGCCATCAGGCAGAACCTTGAAGCATCTTTCTTCTTTTTGTCTTTAGCTTCTATTCCCCCCTCCTTGCATTTTTCACCATTTCAAACTTATGTATAGCAGCTCTGTTGCACTATAGGATCCTTGGGGTCATAGAAATATCTTAAAATTGTCTATGGTGCTAATCAGATACCTACTATGTGGTACTCAAATATCTGGAGGTTGATACCAAAAAAAAAAAATGCTGAACCTAAGTTCCCTTATGATTAAGAACTAAGGAAATCATTTGAATGTGACAGTTGGCCCAGTTCGCAGAAACTATGCATTCATTAAAGCTAATAATAATCTAACACCTAGAAGTTCGAAGTGATTTACATAGGGCAATCCATCTAAGCCTCACAAAACTCCATAACTAGATTTCATGTTTACCTTCATTTTCCAGATGAGGAAACTGAGGCAAAGCATATATTTAACTTGCACAAAGTTAATAAGAAGCAAAGCTCAGATTCAAACTCTCCCTGGATCTAAGGCCTCAGCTCTTAATCATCTCCAGAATAACCACAAACTATATTTACACTCTGAATATTTGTCATAGCCTAAGAATCAAAGGCGCTAATTTATTATACTCTCAGCTAGAGTATTTCCTTATATAAAAAGAATCAAATTAATTCAGAAAATGTAAACAGAAGCAAACAACAGAAGAGACATGAAATTCCTTGTCGCAGAGGATGTAGCTCATAAATCCTTTCAAAACAAAAAGAGTACACTGTTTCCTTCAAAGGGTATGAAACTGAGGGGTAAGTACCAGCAAATGAGTCTTGTAACTCTGGATACCCTTTTACTCGGGAACTCAAAATTTCTTGGGATTTAATCTAAGGAAGTAATTATGGGTATGTGCCAAGACTTAACTATCTGAATGGTCATTATAATAGCAAAAATTAGAACCAATCTAAAACAGGGAAAGTGAAAATACAAACAAACCAACATTACACATGAGAAAATGCACTGCATCTAATGGTCTGCTGGTAATGCAGCTTGCTGAAGAAAACAGAAAGCTTGATTTGCAGTGTCTGATGACTTCCCCAGTATAAATACTTCCACGAAGGCTGATCTTAAGCTACCAGTGGCTTAACAATCATCTCAAAATCCTAAATATTTAACACTCCCTCTGTGCACTGAGGTGAATGCATCCACAAAATACATGTTAGAAGTTGTTCAATACCTTATGTGAAAAAAAAAAAAATAGAATACTGCTATAGCAGAGAAAAATACACCCATGAAAAAAAGACCAAAGGATATATTTAAAATGTTAACATGATTGCCTCTAAATAATGGAATTTTGCTTTCATTTATTTATATTTTAAAATGTTTTCCCAATGTTTATGCAGTATTTGGTAGGTAGAAGAATTTAATCAAGACTGTCTTTCTCAGTTTCAATAATTAAAATCTATTGTCAGAGGTATGTCGCAAAAAAAAAAAAAAAAAAAAAGAAACCCCCTGGGCTTTAATATACAATCAGGAGCCTCAAGAGCGAGAAGATTCCTAATACCACATAAGGAAGAAAAGGATGTCACAGAGCACACTAGTCACATAGCGTATGACACCAGGGAGGAAAGAGAGGAGCCACATCTCTCTTGGGGGAAATCACACATCCTGCAGAAAGGGAAGATGGGCTATAGGGAGTGGAGATCTGTAAACCCTAAGATAAGAATCAATCTGTCTATATTGTCTGATTCTGGAAAGATCTATTTCTTAACAATTGACTCTTCCTCACTCCCACCAAACTTTTAACCACTATATTAAATCAATTCTAACAATTGTCAAGTTCAAATCTTATCTGCAACGAAGCAATTTGTAGCCACTAAAAATATCCTGGAGATACATTTATATGGGAAGATGTACAGAAGATTAAGTGAAAGAAAGTTGTAAAATAGTACATAAACTATGAGCCCATTTATTTTAAAAGGGAGTAAACACATAGAAAAAAAGAATACATTAGCTGTGTTAAGTGGTAGTTACTTCTAGGTGGTCAGGATATACTCTAAAAGTAATGTTTTATGGTCTGTGAGTTTGCCTACCTTTTGATTATTTTTCTATAGTAAGCATAGTTGGTTTTAGGAGTAATAATGAAAACAGAGGAATCTTAAATGGGAAAAAGACTGCCACAATCTTCCCCACTGGGCCTGTGGGGGAGGGGGGGGCAGACATGTGTAGGTGACTTCTAATTTCTACCTCATCCCAGCAAGTGAAAGTGAGTGGTGAAGCGACTTCTGTCACTTCTCCAAACAGTAATTCTTGGAGGGAACAGGGAGCTTTCTGCTATAGGGTACTTGTGCTGGGGTTGGAGAGGGAGGAGGAAGATAAGGGGTGAGAGAGAAGAAGAAGAACAAACCAAAACAAAAAGAAGGAACCGACGAGGAAACGCGCCTTCCCCTCTACGTCAGCAGCACTGACTCAACGGTCCTCACCTCGGGTGTGCACCAGAACCACCTGAAGGGCTTGTCCAACGACGGCTCTGGGGCCCACCCCGGAGTTTGAGTCACGGGGCTGAGAATCAGTATTTCTAGCATGTTCCTCAGGGACCGCACTGAGAAGTTATACTTTAAGTAGAAAGCAAAGAGAAGCAGCACAACACAGGTATAGACAGAGATCCCAAAACTGTGCAGAAGGGGCACGTTTCAGTCCTTCTAAAAATGAGATTAGTTTCCTTTTGGATGGGAAAAGATAATACTCCCTTCTCTTGGGGAACAGCAAGGAGATTCTAATGGTGGGAGGGCAGAGACTGGGAATGCCCTGAGCGCCTCCTATACATAGGTGCTAACAGGTGCTGTAGCAGATCAAACATGGCCTATAACTAATCCAGCCCCAGGCAAGAGCTGATACCTGAGAACAGAAATGTTTTACAAGGTACTGTTTCAACCTGAGGCAGAAGGGATCTCCATTCTTTCCCATTGACAATTTCCTCACTGTGGTCACCAGGAAGGCAGGAATGTGGAGCAACCTGTTCTGTTACTCGGATCTTTGCTCCTTTACCTTGCTAAAGTCAACCTGGCAGCCTTCTAGTTGCTGCGCAGGTGTAACCAGGGCTCCCCTCCTTCCCGGAAGTACAACACAGAAAGTCCTGCCAACCTTCAAAGATGCTCTCCATCGCACCGAAGAGACCGAGTGGGGCAGTTAGCTGCCTACTGTCCCACATTCACGTGGAACACGGAAGACACTGGCTGGGCCTAAGAGGGTGGCCAGCACCCCGGGGGGCTGCTGCAGGCAGCAGGTCATGATACTTTCTAGGCGAAAAACGGCCTGAAAAAGAACCAGTAAAGCTTTGTGCATAAAGGATGTGCAGCAATGTTGTCTGAGGGAACATAAATTGAGTCTCTTCAGGGGGTGACCCCAAGTCAAGGGGCAGACAACAAGCGATGCGTTTGAATAGAAGGTAAGTTCTCAGGATCTGAACTTCAAAATCGAGGTAGCTATGCTCCAGTTCTGGTACCTTATGTTTCTCCTTAAAGAAGAGAAACTCAGGATGCTTCTAATACTTCTAATATCAGAGAATTGTGTGTTTCCAAATGGGCTTGATCCCTACCATGCATCTAGATCACAAGCTTTCTGTCCTCATAGTGACTTGTGCCAGCCTTGAGGCACGGCTGACGTTTGTGCCACGACGATGTGGCACAGGAACTTAAATGTACAGTATGTGGAGCCACACGTTTGGCCGGGAGTCTCCGGAGGCTGGGGTCTTTGTCAAGTGTTTCAGTTACTGTTGTGAGTAGCTCAGCTTTTAAAAGCTTGCTGTAGGCCCGGTGCTTTGTTGCGTCCTATAAGCACATTATCGTAACTAACAGCACAGTGCGGTCAGAGCAGTTTTGATTCCCATCCATTCTTCTCCGGGCAAGCAGTCAGCCCTTAAACATTTGTGAAATGAATGAAAAACACTCTGTGTTACATAAAATTCAAAGTTGTTGAGATGGGACGGCAGGAATACATGTCATTGATTCATCTACCTGAAAGGATGTGCTTCAAGAAAGACAAGAGAGTCAGGGAGAAATTCTGGACTAAACTGAGCCAGAGAGAAACAGGAGCAGATACTTCCACGAACAGTGTGCACAAGCTGCTCTGGGAGAGGCGAAACGGGCAGTCTGCTCTTTCTAGGGCCGTCCTTTAGGACAAGCCTGGGGTTCGGTTTGAAGGAGAGGGCAGACCGGGTAGCACGTACTCATGGAAAGAGGAGCAATACTTCAAAAGGGAATATTTTTAAGGCAGAAGAGAACAGCATCAAGATTCTCAACAGCAATATCCCAAAATAGCACACCAGCAGCAGTCTTCCACGGTGAGGTATGCGTGCAACACTGCTGTCTGCAGTCCCGATGGAGGCCCATGGTCACTCCTGGTTTTTACTTTGAAAGTATTTTGCACAACAATCTAAAGCCTGAGTTCTTATCTTTTCATCCAAAGCTGGGACTTCACCAACCTAGAGCCCCTGGGGCCACATGGCGACTGGCCCACGGCTTGGCCAGGACTTGCTGGACTCACAGCTGGCCCACGGGAGGGACACTTGGCTTCAGTTTCCAATCTCTACCTCACCCCACCAAACCCACACGCCGCCGTTTCTACAAGGCTAAATACTAACACCGACTAGAGGCCCGGCGGGAGAAACGGGAGAGCAAGGGCCTGAGCAGCTGACCAGTGCTGACCTCAAGGCGGTACCTGATATTCTTGTCATTATTCACCCGGCAGAGAATCAAGTACAGGAAGAAGAGCACAGGGTTTAGGTTGGGGACAGAATTTATGTGTGATAATCCTCCTTAGAT
The DNA here is from genome assembly GCA_019455555.1 of Galemys pyrenaicus. Classification (NCBI taxonomy): domain Eukaryota; kingdom Metazoa; phylum Chordata; class Mammalia; order Eulipotyphla; family Talpidae; genus Galemys; species Galemys pyrenaicus. Next base: position 414,138 of record JAGFMF010011415.1, read on the forward strand.
CAGAGTACATCTGTGGGAGGCAGAGATCACTAGCAAGATCTATTAGCAAAACATACATGTTGACTAGCATGTTTACGTTGACCACGGTAAAGGCACTTCCTGAAGCAGTATGTCTGCACGTATTACGGCAAAGCAAACGATAGTGAAGACCACAAGGATTCCTCTTTGAAGTTATCAGCATCTTTCTAAGGGAACCCGGTGTCATGAATTCACTCATTAAATTCAGTTTATAAAATGAGTTGTATCAGTTTATGAGCCAAAGAGGCATTCACCTGTAGTCACAAGGTTCCGCCTGAGTGATTCTGGGGAACGGTAGGGGGAGAAAAAGAAATTATACAACAGGATGAGTTGGGTCCTGTGAGTCCTCAAAACCCTTACCCAGACCCCACAATGCCAGGCTCAACTTGGAACCCCAGCTGCCCAGGTGGTGAAAGAGCCGAGTGTGATCTCAGCTCCTCTCCTCCCCCGTCCTCCAGCTGGTTCAGGCTCCCCTTTACCTGTGAGATACTCAGGCTCCTGAATGGGGCACTGTCTCACCATGTAAGTGGGGAGACACAGTGGTAGAAGGACACTGATTTGGCAATAGGAAAGTATAAAGAAAAATCCTCTGTGGGAAACAGAGGAAGGTCATCAGGAAAGGTTTCCAAGAAGGGAAATTACAAGTTGACTAGAAAATTAAAGGCTCTAAAACTGGCTTCTGTCTAGCAAGGTCAGGAAGGCCTCTGGGCTCTGAGAGCTAAGAAGTCACAAATCCCAGTCTGTAACACGTAACTTAGTGACCCCCCAAGTAATGGCAAGTCCTGTTTGTCAATCTAAAACAGGTTGCTTTTTAAAATTTTGAGGTAACTAAGGAAGAATCCAGAGCTGACCCACTTCTTCAGCCTTAAAATCTAAGTAGCCAGAACAATTCTGAAACTCCCCACAGAGTGCGATATCAATGATTCATCACCCTCTGGACACACGCGTGCCATTATTTCACATTTGGCTATTTTTCACTTCCCAAAAGGCAGTTATAAATGTATTTGCTGTCTTTCCCCTTCTCACCTGATCTCTATTTCCATTCTATCCTTGAATTTTCATTTTCCTGCCCTTCAACACCAATTCAAGGTAGGGAAGAAAGATCATCTTTCTTCAAACTCCTTTTCCAAACCCATACTTACTAGAACCAAAACTGGAAGAGAAAAATACAGACTGCTGCCTTCCTCACTTTTCTGAGTCAAAAGACAAGCTCAAAGAAATTCATACTTATTTTTCTAAAATAGGGTGTTAGGGCCTCCCTGGGGGGCCTAGGGGCTAAGTCTCAGCTCTACCACCTTTGTGGCCTGAGTTCGATCCCTGGCCAGGGAGGTGACCCACGTGGCGCGGCAGACCTCTCCTGTCTCACCCGCTGCTCCCCTCAGCAGTGTGATTCAGTAGATCCACCTGTTCTGCTCCCCACTCTGTCTCTGGTGAATCCTCTCCACCCTCCCAATTCTGGCCTACACTCCTGTTCTTCTATGCATAAATAAATATTAAAAATTATCTGATATTTTTAAAAATATATATATTTAAGCCCCACACAGGCACTGTCAATAATCCTTGCGTCTTACCCTTGCTGTAACAATTACAACTGCTCGGATTCACCAGAAAAAGTCCAGGATGCTTCACTTAGCTTGAATAAAAAATAACCAGACATGTCATTTCCTCTTGGTCCCTTTCCTTTTGTCTTTTTCCACAGATTGCCGAAGGAGGTGACCGAAGTCATTCTTGGTCCCTTGACATGGGAACCACAGAAATAGATTCCTACCCCTCTTTGGCTTTACAACACAGCTAAAGAGCATTACTAGAGAGTTAGTTCTTGCTGGAGAAGAGCTAGAGGCCAATTAACCAGCTGCCTTTATTTAAAAGAAGAAACAGCCTTCAACTGTGTTAGGTCTGAAATAACAGAGAAACTGGTTTGACTGACCAGGCAGGCAAGTGGTCCCCAGCAGATGCCCTCTATTCCAATCTGCCTCTCACACTCTTCCCTGAGCCCTGGTGTTCCAGCTGGGCGCGTTTCTGCCCGCAGAGTTTTGGCCAATGTATTTAAGCTCAGTATAAGAGTATAAGCTCAGTCTAAGATGCCTCATCTAGCTATTGGAGGCAAAGGATCTTATGGAAGGGAATCCAGATGTTTAAACAGGAATGGAATTAGGATCACCATTGTTTCAGGCTCAAGGAATATCTTACTTTTTGCCAGATTTTTAAATTCTACCTGTGGCCAGGGGGCCTTTCCCCACAGTCTTTGCTTTTAGTGCACGTTTTTTCTGTTTCTACTTGAATGACTAATCTTCTTCTCCCATCTTCTTGGCCTGCTTCAGGGGCTTGATCTTGCCACCTTCTGGCCAGACCTCATCTTTTTAATCTGCTTCCAAGCTAGTAACTAGAGGCTGGGTGGAGACTTAGATCTCTGCTTTCTGTTTGAGCCAAGCTGAGGGAGCCCCACAGGCAGTGTCCCGGTATCTCAGACACGATTTCCCTGCCCAGAGTGACCAGGGGTTCTCGGAAGCGTGGCTGATTCATCTCTTCCACCACCTTCCTCATTTGAGCCCCAGCTTTCCACCTTCACATGTTATTTACGAAAGAGTAAGGAGTAGAGCAGAAGGTGGCAAGGCACTGACTTGACCTTTGTTTTGCCTTCCTCTCCCCTTTTAAGCTGCTCCCCTCAGTCTTCAGCTGAGAGTCCATGTTCTCTTCCAGCTTGGGCTCCTGCAGTTCCCACTCTCATGCCCCCTCTCCAAGCCATGGTGCCTACAGCAATGGCTTTCCCAGTCCCATAGACAGGAGGAGCCCAGGAGGGGCCCAGGAGTTGCCCACGCAGCTCCCACCCCCTCCTAGATGCTGCAGCAGAGAGAAGAGCCAGGGCAATTCACAAACAAAGCAAAAACCCAGAGACCCCAGGAGAATTACTCTGTAGGGAAGCTGGGACAGCCACACATCTGGACTCAAGGCGGCAGCTGCCTGGGCTTTAGATAAGCACCGCCCAAGTCCCTGCATTTTATTTTTTGACAGGAAATGGACTCCTAAGAAATCTTGCTTGGAAACCCTTCACTATGAAAGGGGCACAGGCTTCAGAGTAATCCCACCCCTCAGGTTCCCTTTTACCATTTCCTCCTTCCTCTCCTTTTTAATAAATATCCCCTTCTTTCAATTCTCAATTTTCACTGTTCTAAACTAAGCTTGGATTTTTGTGAGGGTCCCTTGTTCCCTAAGATTCTCCCATCTGAGTTCTGACTTTTAGAGCTAGAGCCCCATAGTTCCACACTGTTCTAATCAAATGCAGAGACTAAGAGACTCCTGTGCTGGGTTTTGTTAACTTTAATGTGTTGGGAAAGGTCCTTCAGATTTAATTAGATTTTGTCGTCCTCCATCTGCTAAGATGGAGAATTTGTCAGGAACTTGCTGTGTGTGTGAGGCACAGAAGACAGTCAAGGGTTATTTGGAATAAATTTAACCATCGATAACTCAGAAAAAGTTCCAGCAGGACTTGGTTGGACAAGGAGGAGTAGGAAAATAGGACATTTAAATGGTAGTGGAGGATAGAAGCCCCACAGGTGTAATATGAAAAAGGGCAAGTGTCAAGTGAGAGGTTACAGTTGCAGTTCTAGCAGCAGAGAAACAGAATCTCTTCCCCCACCCCCAAGTCTAAATATCAAAGTGATATGAACTGCCTTAGAAGCACCTACTAACTGTCTAGGAAGGCCCTGTTTTCTTTTCCCGGAGAGGCTACACAACTGATAATCTTCCTTTGTCACCCTTCTCACCATCTTTGTTCTGCAGGCTGATTTTGGGAAAATTAATTGCTTCCTGCAGGTCTCCTCAACAACATTAAAATTAGCAGAATAATTAAATACAGCCCTAATTGGGTACATAGAGAGTTCTTGGTTAATTAATGAACCAAACTCTGGCCCAGAGCTGCAAACCCATGCTGGCCTGCGAAAGCCCAGAAAGAGAAGCCGGCTCCAGTCCCAAAAGAAAATTGTCACTTGGCAAAAATAGTTGCTGGTGTAGAGACAAGTGTCAAATGCACCCCTATAGCTCAGTCATTTGTTAATCCTGCAGCTGAGCTCTTTATGTAAATGAGAGCAGGGGAGCGCGGTTCTGCCACCACGGGACACCCAGAGCAAGAGTGCCCTCTCCCCACCCCCCTGCATCCGCACCCCACCCCCTACAGCCCGGCGCCCACATATCCAAAGTCACTGATAACTGAGTTCCCAAACTGCAGCTTTCCATCCAAGTTAGAATGTCGCCAAGGAGAGAGCCCGCGGTCTGCCGGGGAAACTGTGAAAGGAATGCGGTTTAGAGCAATCTCTTCCCTTTGTTACCCTCCTCCTCTCCACCCCTCCCCGTTCACCCCACCTCAGGGGTGTCCTTCCCACCCCTCCCCGAACTCATTAGTCCCCAACCTTCGGCTTAAAGAAGGCGCAAAAGCCGACCATCACTCACCAGAGCATGGGAAGCAACAGCAGCACTTAGCAAAGAGCCACCCCAAAGAGGGACTTCGGGAGTAAGCCCGGTCACTGCCCTTCATGCTGCTGCTCGGCCCCTGGTTCCCTCATGGCCCAGGGTGCCAGCAGCGGGTGTGCGTGCCGCGGGCAGGAAACTTCAGCGCTGCGCGGGGCCAGCTCCCTTCCCTGCTCCCTCCCCTCTGTCCTCGGGCCTCTCCCTTTGACGCGGCTGCTCCGACTTTCTGGGAGCCAGAGCCACCTTGGGGAGGAGGGGCTCCGGCGGGGAGGGAGGGCCTAAGAGGGGCGGAGTTCCCAAGTCCAGCTGTTCGCTGGAGTCCTGTCCAGCAGGGTGGCCCCTTTTGCAACAGCGCGCGTGGTTGTGGGCGCTGGGCAAGAACTGGGAGGAAGGGCAGTCACATCCCCAAAGAGGCACTTCTCCTCGGGCGCAGTATCGCCCCCTCAGGGGCCACCACAGTCAACTGGCTTAAAACAAAGCAACCAGATAAAGCCAAAGCCTTAGCTGAGCAGCAGGCTTCAGAGGTTCAAGACTCAGTAATGCTTTTTCTCTGCAGCAGTCACTCCCAACAAGGGCAGCCTCTTCTATATTGAAAACACCTTCACTTAACCTTCCCTTCTTTTTTTTTTTTAAAGATTTATTTATTTATGCATACAAGAGCTGGGGTACAGGCCAGAGGTGTGGAGGGTGAGAGAATCCACCAGAGACAGAGCGGGGAGCAGAACAGGCAGATCAACGGAAGTACACTGCTGAGGGGAGCAGCGGACACAGCAGGAGAGGTCTGCTGCACCATGTGGGTCCCCTCCCTGGCCAGCAGCAGGGATTGAACTCGTGCTGCAGTGGCTGCGGTCTGCTTCATAGTGCGTTGCTTAACCCACTGCGCCACCAGGGAGGCTCCAACCTTCCCTTCTTTTTTTAATGCTGACAACAATAAACAGTGCCTCACTTTTTAAAAAAATCAGTCCCCATCTGTAATGATGCGCAAAGGCATTTGCTTTGGAATCATAAACCAAAGTGCACAGCTGTTGTGCCGCTTACTGACCTTAGACAAGTCACTTCACTTTTCTGAATTTCAGTTTTCTCAAAAAAAAAAAAAAAGAAAAAAGAATTCCCATGTTGCAGAAGCACTTGTTAGATGTTTAATAGTGTCAGTTGAATGAATGTCTCGAAAGAAACTCCAAATACCTCACTTGGGCTGGAAAACTTCCACTCACCATACCCTCAGACAATGCCCAGTGGACCTATAGACATACCGAGTTCTACTGCACTTTATTTTATTGTGCTTTGCAGATATTATGTTTTTCCCCACAAATTAAAAGTCTGCGGTAACCTTCATGAAGCAAGTTTGCCAATGCCATCTTCCCAGCAGCATAAGCTCACTTCAGGTTTCTGTGCCACATTTTGCAAATTCTTACAACATCTCAAACTTTTCTACCCTTATTGTATGTTACAGTGATGTGTGATCTTTGATGTTACTATTGTAATTACTTGTGGGGGGGGCACCATGAACCAGGCCCAGGTAAGTCAGTGATTCTAACTGATAAACGTAATGTGTATTCTGATCTCTTCACTGAGGGACCCATCTCTCCCCCTCCTTGGGCCTCCATATTCCTCGAGACACAACAATACTGAAATAAGGCCAGTGATCGGCAGGGGAGAGTTGCACAGGTCTCACTTTGGATCACAATCTAGAAATGATCAGCTTAGTGAGGAAGGCATGCCGAAGCCACAGCAGACCGAAAGCTGGATCTTCTGTATCAGCTAGCTAGATTGTGGAGGCAAAGGGAAAGTTCTGGAAGGAAATTAAATGCATTACTCCAGTGAACACATGAAAGATAAAAAAGTAAAACAGCCCATTGCTGATATGGAGAAAGCTTAGCGGTCTGCCCAGAAGATGAAATCAGCCACAACAGTCTCGAAGCCAGAGCCTAACCCAGAGCAAGGCTCTATGACTCTTCAATCTAGGAAGGCTGAGACAAAGGAGGAAGCAGCAGAAGAAAAGCGTAAAGCTAGGAGAGGTTGATTCATGAGGTTTATGGAAAGAAGCTGTCTTTATAACATAGAAGTTCAAGATGAAGCTGCAAGTTTCTTATCCAAAAGATCATTAGTGAAAGTGGCTACACCAAATGCCAGTTTCAGTGTAGATAAAACCGTCTTCTATTGGAAGAAGATGCCATCAGGGACATCCGTAGCGAGCAAGGAGTTCGCCTGGCTTCGAAGCTTCAAAGAACAGGCTGACTCTCTTGTTAGGAACTAATACAGCTGGCAATTTTAAGTTGAAGCCAATGCTCACCTACCACTCTGAAAATCCTAGGGCTCTTAATGCTGATTCTAGGTCCACCTTGCCTGTGCTCTATAAATGGAACAACGGAGGCCGCATGACAGCACATCTGTTTACAGCAGGGTTTACTGGATATTTTAAACCTACTCTTGAACCTACCTCTCAGAAAAAAAGATTCCTTTCAAAACACTGTTGCTCACTGATGTACCTGGCACCCAAGAACTCTGATGGAGACACACAAGATGAATATTATTTTCATGCCTGTTGACTCAGCATCCATTCTGTAGCCCATGGCTCAAGCAGTCATTTAACTTTCAAGTATTATTATTTAAGAAATAATTTCATAAGGCTATAGCTGCCTTAGATAGTGTTGGGCATAAACAACTGAAAACCTCTGGGAAAGGAGGTTAAAATACCAATGTTAATAGGAGTTGGAAGAAGTTGATTCCAACACTCATGGATGACTTTGAGGGGGTTCAAGACTTCATGGAGAAAGTAACTGCAGATGTGGCAAAAACAGCAAGAGGAATTAGAAGTTGGAGCCTAGGAAGGAATTAGAAGATGGCCTGCATGCTGCAATCTCATGCTAAAACATGATGGTTGCTTCTTATGGGTAAGTGAAGAAAGTGGTTTCTTGAGATGGATCTAATTCTGGTGAAGAGGCTGTGATGATCGCTGAAATGACAACAGAGGTTTGAGAATATCAGTTTATCAATTAAGGTTTTAACTGATAAAAGAGAAGCAGGGGTTGAGAGCTTTGATTCCAATTTTGAAAGTAGTTCTACTTGGGTAAAACGTTACCAGACAGCATCACTTGCCACAGCGAAATCTTTTGTGAAAGGAAGTCAATCGATGAAGAAAACGTCATAGTTGTCTGAGAATCGCCACAGCCAGCCTTCTTCAGCCGCTCTCACCCGGATCAGTCAGCAGCCCTGAGTATGGAGGCAAGAAAGACTCTCCAGCAGAAAGACTGTGACTCCCTCAAAGCTCAGCTGATGGTCAGCACTTTTTAGCAATAAAAGATTTTAAAGTTAAGGAATTTAAATTGGGATTTTAAAAGACAGAACGTTATTCCACACTTAATAGACCACAGCATAGTAGAAACACAACTTTTATCTATACTGGGAAACCAGAAAACCTTTGTGACTCATTTTATTGCAATACTTGCTTTAGTGCAGTGGTCTGGACTATTCTGAGGTGCGCCTGTACTATTCTTTTTCTTATATCCTTACACTTTCCTTCTTTAATTTTCTTTCATATTTGGATGCCAAGTTCATAATCCACAGCCCCAGAGCCCACCGGGGCCATGTTAACTGGGCCTGTCTCCTGTCTGGGAACTGCTGTGTTTATCATTCGTAGGCCTCTCTCCATGTCTACATTTAGGGAAAGGAATTGCTGGAAACACACAACACTTACAGAGTGGGAAACAGCCCAACATCAGAAGAAAAGGAGAGTTTGTGATAAGAGTTAAAAAAAAAAATGAAGCTGGAACACTCACAGAACCGGTTCCCACCAGTAAGAAAGATTGTCAAGGGACAAAGCATTAAAGAGTTACCGGGATTTGGAGCTTCTTTTTTTCAGTGTGAATCATGCTTAGACTTGTGCCTGTTTTTCTGTGTGTTGCAGCATTGACCACAGGGCTAGCACAAGTAGACGCCTAGCAGATGACAGCAGGACAACTTAGTGAGAATAGTGGCTGACACTATTGAGTGTCAAGCAGTTTCCTTTGTGTAACTTATATATTAACTTACTTATCATTACAAAAGATTTTTCCTCTTCTGCATCATCTGAGGAGGCTGAATGCATAAGCTATGAAGAAGCTTTGACGATTTAACTCTAAAGAGAAACCCTAAAAAGCATCACTCCCTAAGAACACGGAAGCTGAAGTCTACACCTAACTCCCATTTCTCATCTTGGAGAGCATCTCCATGATGCTCTCTCTGGGCAAAAATTAAGTAAGAATCTACGTTTGAGCAGGAAATGTGTCTCTGGTCCTCCGTATACAAAACACAGAAAAGAAAGTTCAAACCCCAGATTTATGACTCACTGACCAGCCACTATCAGTTAGTCCTATCTTAACTACTGCAGGGTCACAATTCTGACCTGCGGCAGCCAGGGCTATTATCTCGTTCTGTCTTCCTATCACCAAAGACAATGCCCAATTTGCTGTTCTTGCAAACCCACAGCAGAAAACAGCCAGGACTTTCAACGCTTTAAGAGTGAACTTCACTTGCCTAGGATCCATAGCTAGGATCCACAGCGTCAATATTTTATTTACCTGCTCCATCCATCCTTTTGGGTACTTTGAGGGCACTCTGATAGGAATCCAAAGGCCCTTAAAATTGCTTGCTGAGTAACCAGTTTCTTCTTTACTTAAATCTCCCAATAGGTCTTTGTGTTTAGGTGACACTGACCCTCCTTTACATCCTATACCTTTGCAAGAGGCTCATGATGTCATCTTGCAGAAATTGGCTTAAGTTAGATGCCTTTGGAAGACTCAAAGTTTTACTCAGAAATCACTTCTGAGTGATTATTTTAGACCCTAAAGTAGTCTTAGCCTGCATAAAAAGGTCCATCAGGCATGTTTCCACTGGTTCTTGTAACGCAGGCAGAAGATTGCTCTCAAAGGCAGAAGACTGTTCGGAACATGTACCCATCTTAAATAGATATGTTCGACACTTTTTTGCCATCCTGGGGATTCGTACTGTGGTGAGGCACCAATAACCCGCAAGTTCCAGTGCCTCCTCATACGCCTTCCAGATTGAGGTCAGAAATATCTTTAAAGCCACAAGAAAATATTGAACACCAGTGGGGCACTGACTTCACATCTATTCATTAATTCAGTACTACTGACTGCCTACTATGTGCCACACTCTGCTCTAGGCACTGGGTTTACATTTGTGAATAAAAACAACACCAGTCCTGCGGATTTAGCCACGAGAACAGACTCGTGAACATGACAGAAAAGAGAATCAACACTGGATAAAGGAGCAACTTTATGAATTGAAGGACTTAAGAAAATCAGTGCCTGAATCTTCTAAAGTGCATCGAGCTGTTTGAAGGTAATAGGTGTTCTCAGGACCTTGTAGAGGTGTAAACATTAATGCATCTGAGAATCATCAGAGAAGCTGAACCATAATGGGAAAGGGGGAGGGAGTGTGAAAGGGAGGAGTGTGGGAGAGTTTGATGAGATCATCTGAATAACTGGATATATTTTCCCCCTAAGCCTTATCTACCCCTAGACTTTATTTGAGCTCCTCCCCCATAAATATCTTTTTGCATAAGACAGTTAAATGTGATTTCAGGAATTTCAAATGCCCACTAAAGTTCAGGTTAAGAACCCCTGAGTGATAGCAACATCTTTAGGTTTTTCTTAATTTCCAAACAGACAGCCGAGTCTCATTCTTATTTTTGCCAGAGCTCGGCTTCAGTGATGCCTCCAAAGTCCATTTTACCTGGACTAGGTTTTCTACCTGCCTATTTGTCCATTTAATGCCTCATGGCTACTGCGCACAGCAGTGAGCCACGAAGAATTCCCGGTGGTCTTGGCTTACAGACAAAGAGGGCCAAGTCTGCCTCAATGGCTCCCATAGCTGAGGGCCACTGGGACTGCTCTTTCCCCCACTTAGCCACAGGCTTCAGTGATGCTAGATGCTGACCTCAGGTGTCAGCCTTTCCCACCAGCAAACCGTTTCTTCCTTTAGATTAATTCTCTTCAGTTTTACTGGAACAGAGTTCTTCCAAATCATCACACTTCCCCACATTTCTTAGTGAAAGCCCAGCCCAGAGACACCAGGAATAGTAATTTTGTCCCAACTCAGACCTGAAGATTCCTGTGAAAACCATGACAAGCATAGTACGTGCCTTTTCTAGAATATGCCCAGACAGACTCCCCGAGGGGATGGGGGCATGGCTCCCCGAAAGTGCTGGTGACACAATCTGCTTCCCGCCTGCCACCCCAAGCAGTAACTCACCTGCCTTTCCTCCACAGTCACTCTCACTTCTAGCACCCACTTTCAGATTCTGATCCAGATTCATATTACTACTTAAAAGGCTCTGCAGGAAATTTCACTGTGCAGTCAGCACGGAGATCCTTCAATGTTGGCACTCAACGCACACACTCTTGACATCACTGACTTTAGGGTGGATAGAAGGTTAGGAAGCACGTTTTCACTTTCTCAGACTTTGACACCTGGTCCCTGACTCACTCTCCCACTACCTGTTATGCCCTCCAGTAACTGCACATTTCTTAACCTGCACCTTCTCTGTGTGGATGTGAACTTCCTGAATGTTGATAACTCCAGGTAGTTAATCATTTATTCCAAATGACACATTTCTGCTCTCTATTTGTGACTGTGGCTTAAAATGCAAAGATTCTTGGGCCTCCCCAAATTTGATCCCTGGCCAGGGAGGGGACCCACATGGCGCAGCAGACCTCTCCTTTCTCACCCACTCTTCCCTTCAGCAGTGTACTTCAGTAGCTCTGCCTGTTCTATTCCCCACTCTGTCTCTGGTGAATCCTCTCACCCCCTACCCCCCACACCTCTGCCCTATACCCCAGTTCTTATACGTATAAATAAAAAATAAATCTTTTAAAAAGTGCAAAGATTCTTGCAAAGTACTGATCATTTATTCAATGAATAGTTTCTCCACATTTACTAAGGACCAGTCACTAAGCAAATCTATGTATGGGAATTTATATGGAAAATATAAATTGAAGAAGACATGTTCCCTGGCAAAGACAAAGGAGACCGGGCGAGTTATAGGAAACCCACTGTTGGCTCAATATTTTTGTGGGAGAAAAGGAAAGTGGAAACAGACCAGGACTGGATATGAGATAGAGACTTTTCCTTCATGTGAAAATGAAGAACTGAGATAATAATCACTGGAATCACTGGTGACCAGAAATACTTAAGATCAGAAAAAGGAAGTACAATGTGTACATTGCTTCTATTTTAATTTGAACTCTGAATCTATCTTTCAAAATTCTGTAATGTACATTCCCAGGTCACATGTTATAGCAAATAATAATATTAAATAATAATAGTATAATATATTGATATTATAATATATTATTAATTATATGATATTAATATATTATCAATATATAATATAATAATATTAAATAACATTGATAATTAATAAATAATATTATAAAGTAATGTTGCAGTTAATAGAGAGCATGACTGCGAGCATTATTCTTGGTGCTCTCTCCTGCTAATTTTCCCCACTTACTATTGCCCCACCGCTGGCCTGTGGGCACCACGTCTACCTGGTGACAGTCTCCCAGACTCCAACGCCTGACCCATCACTGACATGCGCTACTGCCTGAAATGGTCCCTCTGTTTGCCCACCTGACACCATCTGCCTCTTGCTGGCTATTCATTTATCCTTGAGAAAGTTAAGAGCGGCACAGCCTGTCAATCACCCTCTTCATTTCCAGGGAGGATCACTGGTCTGAACCAGGCCCCAGGGCCGGGATGCGCAGGTAATACTGATGAAGACACCAGGGATCATAGAGAGCCTGGGTGTCTCCCAGAACGGCCAATGCCACGTTCCCCCGTGGGAAGGAGAGGCAGAGTTGTGCGTGGCGGGCCAGGTTTGCAGAGGTCTGTGCTCAGGAGCTGCCGGGGTCTGGAGGAGACAAACTATTTATTAAAGTGAAAGATGACTGCAGCTGGAGTTGCTAAAAACAACCACTCCAGGCTTTATCTACTTCCAAAAATGTTTACTTCTAAGTAGGTCAAAGTGTTCCCAAAGCAGGGCAGTATGAAGTGTTAGTCTATCCTTTGACTGAGCTCCAGTTTGGGGAGGCTAACCCTTGTGGGGTGTCCACTCTACATTTTAAGTCCAAATGCTCCCTCCAGACAGATGTGGCAGCTGCAGCAGCATGGAGATTCACAGGCGGGATGGAAAGGTTTGATACGTTACATGCAAAGTGGATTTCGCTTTTCTGTAACTCTGGTCAGTTTACCAAAGATTTCAGTAGAGGAGGGACACGGAAGACACTCCCAGTCTGTATTTCTAAGTTTTCAACCATTGCCAATAAATGAGGTGCTGAACCCTTGCATTTCCAGAGAAGACACTGTAGAAAACAGGACTTTCTGCTTCAAAGACTTCCTCAGAACTCCTGCATCAGAACATCACCCTGTGCACCCTCGGGCAGCATGCTAAGGCTTCAGCGGGCTTCCTCTAGAGTTCTCGGTGGGCGGAGAACACACCAAGCCTGGCCCTTGAACCCATGAACTCTGCCAGGTCCTTGACGTGCCTCCCGCCCTTCTTTCCTCCCTTCCATTCACTGGGAACTTCTTATCCACCAGCCACTGTTCTAGATAAGAGGGACAGACAATGAACAAAACAGACAAAATCCCCACACTTTGTATGGGCAGTTTAGGGAGGAACAGATTGCAACCACTAACAAATGTGTCCCGCAGTAATAAGTGCCTAGGAAGTAAAATAGGAAAGGCATAATGTGATGGGGGAGGGTGGGAATTGGGGAAGACATTTTTAATCAGGTGACATTCGAATTGAGATGTGAAGGTAGCCACTCAGGCACCAGGGGGCTGGAGCATCTGAAGTGTTCCAGGCAGAGGGAACGAAGGGGTAGTTGGAGTGGGCGTGTGCACAGCTCGCCCGGTGACCAGCTACTGGGCGGGCAGGTCAGGAGAGTGGTGGGATGTGCTGCGAAGACTATGGTCCTCCATGAAGATGCCCATAACCTCATCTCCAGGACCAGGCATGTGTTGCCCCACACAGGACAAGTTACAGTAGCAAGAGGAACCTAGACATAGGACATGAAGATACAGGAGATGAAGTCTGGGGTCACCTTGTAGCCACAGAAGAACCTTGGTTTCCGCTCAAAGTAGAAGTGTATTTCTGAAATACACTCTGTCTCAACAGAAGCCCTGGAAATATCTAAGGCTGACAAGGATCTAGCCCAGGCCTCCTCCAAGCTGCTGTGATGGTAATTATCTACTTGCTCACGGGCATACAAATCGAAGCAAGCACAAGGCCTTGCTTGTAAGGCCAGTGGGCATCAGAGCTGGTGTTGCTGGTGGGGTGACTGAACGGCCGTGGGAAGCTAGAGAGCCCAAGTCTCTGCCGGCGCGCTCTTCAACGAGCAGACGGACTGTGCTCCTGGCGGACAGAGAGCTGGTATTAAAAATGGCAGTAGCTGTAAACTGAAAGACTGCCTGGGCTTGTGGCAGGCTTTGGGTCCAGGTTGCAGTTTCAATCAAGGAGTTATTCTCAAGGTGCTGCTGGTAACACAGGTGACCCAAGGAGAAGGGTCCTGAGCCACCTCTCACCTTCCCTGAGCAGATGGGGTGGGCACCCCCTCATCAGTCAGACCACTGCTTCTCATACTCAGGGTACGTCACTGGTCTGCTCTTTTTGGGGGTGGGGGGGTGGGGGGGTGGGGAGTGGTTTCAGCTTAGCTGACTCTAAGGAGAGAAAACTGCATCCTTTTCTCTGGGCAACGCTTTATGTGCTGGGGTGAATCCGCTCATCTCCAGCCTCTTCTCAGAAAGCACATCGGTGGCAGCCTTTCCTCTCTGGGATTGAATCCCCAGCTCTCATTTGAGTGCTGAGCTCCTGAAGCAGAGGCGTCAAGGAACAGGCCTCTCTCTCCCATCTCTGCATGAGAAGGGGCATCATCCGCATACAGGTTTTGCAGATTTACACTGATGCCGAGAGGCATGAGGATATGCCATTGAGATGAGCACTTGGCATGCGCCAAGCCGCAGCAGGTTAGCTGCAGAAAGGAAAAAGACAGGCTCTCCGCAGAGGGCCCAGAGAGACCAGTTCTTTCCCTGACAACTCATGTCCTCCTCCTATGGCAGTTCTCTGTGGGGGCTGCATCACACTGGGGTGTATTTAGAGGAGGATGTGGCCTGACCTGACATTTTCCTATTTGAGGCTTCGCTTCCGAGCTTTTTAATGTCCTAAAAATGGCTGGACGGCAGCCAGCCGCAGGCAGGACACCTCACTCAGAACCAAAGTCGGCCTGGAACACACTTTCACTTTTCTAGTCCTTCATGGACGCTCCCTTGTTCTCAAAAATAATACAATCAAATGAATATTGTGGATGGCACGGCTATGTCTCCTCTTCCCGAACCTCCATCCTGCGTGGACTCCCAAGCTATTGGTCGATAACTATTGAGGCCGTTCTTGCACCAGCAGGTAAATGGAAAAAAACCCAGTTTAAAACAAAACAAGAAAGGCAGTTTTCACAAGCCTGCCCTTTGACCTTTTTCCTTCATCGAACTGTGACACACTCACGTCCATCCTGACACTCGGTCTTACTGCAGCCACAGGGACCACAGTCCAGCCCGTCTCCGTGGCGCGTCTGAAAGTTCCCTTCACCAGCTAGAGTTGTTAGTCATGGAGAGCGCCGGGTCATTCAGAGATGTCAGAGGGGCAGACTGGAGGGGATAACTTAAAATTTCAGCTCAATTCTATCAGATACGATATCACCTCTGGGTAGGTGATAGAACGTTAGAGGAATAAGTCATCGTATCTTGGAGAGTCACAGGGTCACAAGGCCCTGCTATTGGCAGACTAAAGAAAAGTCCAGAATGGGTCAGGAATGGAAACCAAGAGGAGGGGAAGCGTGTAGAGTACAGTGGATGTCCTTTTGCAAAAACCTATGGGTGAAGCCAGAAACAACCTTTAACCCTTGAACAGCCCTGGGAAGGACTCACCTGGATACACCCAAGACCTGTGATACCTATGATACCTGTGAAGGTATGAGAATGGGGACAAAGAGCAGGACGAGGAAAGAGCTTGAACTGAATGCTCCAGGGTGAGATGCTGAGGCTGGGAGTCTAGCTCAAGGGAAAGAAGCACTATGGCCCCATTTTAGAGACTGTAAGTCTCATGGCCAAGGCCATCAACTAGTCAGCGACTACCCCAGGATTCAGGCTGGGACTTCCACCCCAAGGCACACCGCTCAGCACCTCACCTGTGGCCTGCTGTGTCCCACTGTGAAGCCTCACGTGGAGCAGGTCACTTTTATCTTATTCTAAACAATTAGCCTGCATATGTTACAAGGAGACCAACTTTACTGTTTAAAAGCACTTTTCCTTAACACTGCCACCTTTGAGCCTCCCAGCAATTCTGTGAGATGGACATTTTTATCACCTTCTCTTTGTACAGATGTGGAAACTGGGGAGATGAGTGATTTCCCACTATCTCATGCCCGGCTACTTCCTGACCTAGCTGCTTTCCCGACGGCAAAACCTCCCTATTTTCTCAAAGATCTGCAAGTGCTCTTGCAAGAAGAAAGGCTACTGTGACACATTAGGTGGGGCCACATGACACTTCTGATATTCAACCACGTTTTAGTCAAAAATGGCAGTTTTAGGTGGTTCGACCTAACAGATTGGACCTCATAATGATGCTCTTCAAGCTACGCTCGGGTGAACAGAAAATAGTCTACTTAGGCTAATCACTTTAGGTTACCAAGGGTACTTATCTGATGTGTGGAGAGAAAAGCAGACATGTTTAGAACTGGAAGGACTGACCCCTGGAGGTAATTGGGGAAGCTATGGATGAAAGGTCGCAAAATGCTACTTTAGAGCAAATGATAATGTGAGTGACTATAGCGAATAGCAGGAAAAAAGACTAGCCGGGAGGCTCTCAGAGCACAAGTAGCTCCTCTGAGTGCCATTCCCAGGGACAGGGAGACTAGCTAGCTCAGATCTGTGAGAGCCCAGGGCTTCCTGCCCTGCAGGTAAAGCTGACGGCTGGAAGCTCCCAAATCCAAGGACAGTTAAGAGGACTATAAAAGTACACACAGATAATCACGTTACACAAGTTAGCTCTGTGGAACACAATCCTGTATAATTTGTTGTGCTCTAAGGATTTAATAGAAGGATTTAAGCAGAGATTGCTAGGTTCTTAATAAAGGTACACCTTAGCAACGCTGGGTCTAACATTTTATATATGAATCAAATTACTTCATTCCAGATAAAGATCAGAAGGAGGTGGGTAATGAGAATTCAAATTGGTGGGTCCAGGTGGGGGAGTGGAGAAGAGAAGTGGAGGCCGGGTGGACAGACAGGCTGCATCTGCATGCAGCACCAAGCAATAGGAATTTTCTAAGCACGAGAACTGCACTAAATTGTAGGCGGTTCCTGTTGAAATGATGAATCCCTGATTCCCAGGAATACTCAGGTAACACTTGACTGATAATCTATCTGGGACATTTTAAAAGGTGTCCCTATAGGGGAAAGGGGGAACCAGGAGAACTTTAAGGGGCTTTTTAATTCTAAGATTCCAAGACTCCATAAAAACCAAGATTCTTAAGTGAAATTAAACAAATCAAGGGCCACTTCTACTCCATTATAAAAAGAAAAGTTTAATGCTAACTCCTTTTATTTCTGAAAAATGATGAGGACCTCCTTTTAGAATCTCTAGCACATCTCCATCTATTTATTTTATTTTATTATTATTTTTTATTTTTTAAGATTGATTTATTTACGCATATAAGAGCTGGGGTACAGGCCAGAGTCGCGGGAGGTGAGAGGACTCACCAAAGTGAGTCATAGTGGGGAACAGAACAGGCAGATCGACAGAAATACACTGCTGAGGGGAGCAGCAGGCAAAGCAGGAGAGGTCTGCGTGCCATGTGGGTCCCCTCCCTGGTCAGGGATCGAACTTGCACTGTTCTGCAGCAGACGCTTCACAGTGTGGTGCTCAACCCACTGCGCCACCAGGGAGGCCCACATCTCCATCTATTTTAAAGCACACTTTTCTCTCAGAAGTATCAGCACTCAAGTTAATTAATTTCTTTTTCTTTTTCTTTTAAAGATTTATTTATTTATGCTTACAAGAGCTGGGGTACAGGCCAGAGTCGTGGGAGGTGAGAGGATTCATCAGAGACAGAGTGGGGAGCAGAGCAGGCAGATCTACTGAAACACACTGATGAGAGGAGCAGCGGGCACAGCAGGAGAGGTCTGCCTGTGCCACGTGGGTCCCCTCCCTGGCTGGCAGCAGGGATCGAACTCCTGCTGCAGTGGCTGCAGTTTGCTTCATAGTGCCTTGCTTAACCCGCTGGGCCACCAGGGATGCCCCTAATTTCATTTCTTATTCAAACGCATTATTTTTGGGTTTGAGTCATTCTTATCCAAAGGTATTGTGATTTAAAAAAATCCTCACTACTGTTTTTCAATGTGAATGTACTATATTCGGCTATGTTAGTCTTAAATAAAGCTGTGGGCTGGCATGGCATCCTATTCCCATCCTCAGGCATCACACTCCATGTGTAATTCTGCTCTGAAGAAGTGAGCTCTGAACTCAAAGTGGCCACCTCAGAGCTGTGCAGTTACAGCCGTGGCCTCCATCAAGGGGCAGGAGTGCAGATGAGCAAGCTGGGGTTTATAAATGGGAAAGGAGATGTTTGGGAGGGGATAATTCAGCCTCCAAGTATTTTTTCAGCTTTTCTTGGTAAAGTCCATGTTAGGTATTATGGAGCAAATAAATAGAGTAGGTGTTCCTGCTTCAGAAACATAAGGGGGTGAGCACAGGCAAGGGGAGTGGAGGGGTAAGAGAGGGAGAGGAGGGAGAGAGCAAGAAAGGGAGGCAGGGAAGGAGGGAGGGAGGGAGAAGGGGGGGAGGGAGAGAGACAGAAACAGAGACAGAGACAGAGACAGAGAGAGAGATTGTTTTTTGGTGGACGCTCCAGAGCTGGTAGGCAGGAGGAGCCCTGAAGTCTCTGGATTTGATAGCAGAGGGGCTAGGGAAGGCATATTTTGGCTCCTGAACAGCAGAGGATGCAGGGAGTTCCCATCCTGCAGAAAGTGTTTTGTACAGCCTGGACTAATTCCAGGGGCTGGCTGGCCCCTCTCAGAGCTGGCCCCAGCTCAGCCTGCTGTCTAGAGTGCTACTCAGAGTCACTCTGCAGGAGACACCGGCATCTTTCTAGTGGGTAACATCTGTCTGAGGGCTGCCTTTGCCCACAGGGAAGGGAGCACATAAGGCCAGAAGTGAGAGAGTGTGGCACATGCAGACAGCTGTCTGGAGCCAGCTGGACTGGTTAAATAAAAGGGAGCCTAGGAGGATGGAAGGACAGTAAACTGAAGGACCTGTTTCAAATGTCTTCAGATCTGGGACGTTGTGGTAGAGAGTAAAATGGATGGACCTTGGGAAATGGACAGACAGGTCTGGGATACCACTTGTAAACTGTGTGACTTTCAGCAAGTTATCCAACCTTCCTAAGACTCAGTTTTCTTGTCTTTGGTAATGAATTTATTTATTTATTTTTAAAGATTTATTTATTTATGCACACAAGAGCTGGGGCACAGGCCAGAGTCCAGGGAGGTGAGAGGATTCACCAGAGACAGAGTGGGGAGCAGAACAGGCAGACTGACTGAAACACACTGCTGAGGGCAGCAGCGGGCACAGCAGGAGAGGTCTGCCTGCACCATGTGGGTCCCCTCCCCAGCGAACAGCAGGGATAGAACTCGTGCTGCAGTGGCTGCAGTTTGCTTCATAGTGCGTTGCTTAACCCACTGTGCCACCAGGGAGGCCCTGGTAATGAATTTATTAATGAAGGAAATATTGCTGTTGGCATCAACAAATAGAGTAGGTGTTTCTGATTCAGAAACACAGGTGGGTGAGCACAGGCAAGGGGAGTGGAGGGGGGTAAAAGAGGGAGACGGAGGGAGGGAGTGAGAAAGGGAGGTAGGGAAGGAGGGAGGGAGGGAGGAGGGGGGAGAGGGAGAGAGAAACAGAAGTTTGGCCCATGGGGAGAATAATAAATATCAGCAATTTTTCTAAGTTGATTATAAACTTAGAAAATGAACCAGATCAAGGACTTGCTCAGCATTCTCAGGCTGTTGGTGGCCTTTATGCTGCTAGAGCCCACTTCTCTCCACTGTTCTATACTTTCACACCTTCCATAGTTTGGGTGACCTCTTCCTGCTAGGTGGTAACAGCAGGGACCATCAGGAGAACCCCAGGGAGAAGACTCTCGGGGACCAAGTCAGGGCTGCCACGGGTCGGGTCGCTGTCCCTCTCCTCCAGGAAATTTGCTTCACGGGTTCACGTGGCCCTGGGCTAGGTTTGGCCAAGCAAAGAGGCATCCATTCCCTTACACATTCTCCAGACGCTCAGCTGGAGCCAGGGAAGAAACCTTAGGAAAAGGAGACAGATGTCTTACATAGCTGGGTAGAGAAGAACCTAGACTGGTTTTTGGAGTCTAGGGCAGAAGTACCAGGACCATTGCTTTTTTTTTTTTTAACATTTTAACTATTTCGAAGTGTGTAGTTCAGTGGCACTAAGTACATCACACTGTTGTGCAAACATCACCACCATCCATCTCCAGAATATTTGCAAAACTGTAACTCTGTCCCCATTAAACATTAACTCCCTGTCCCTGTTCCCCCTTCCCAGCTCATGGTAACTGCCTTTTCTCTTTCTGTCTCTATGAATTTGGGGTACCTCATGTGAATGAGTTTTTGTCCTTCTGGGACTGACTGACTTATTTCACTTAGCACAATGCCAAGTTCATCCATGTTTTAGCATGTGTCAGATTTTTTGCTTCTGTTTTAAGACAGAATAATAACTCATTGTATGGACTTTGCTTTCCCATGCATCTGTTGGTGGACACTGGATTGTTTTCAACTTTAGACTGTTGTAAAAGGTGTGCTATGAGCATGGGTGTACCTGAGTTCTTGCTTTCAGTTTTTTTTTTTGGTATATAACCAGAAGTGAAATTGCCGTATCCTGTGGTAATTCTATCTCTAAATTTTTGAGGACCTCAACCGTATTATGATTTACAAGAAATATATATATTTATAATGTATATATGGCATCTGAATCTATCCATCTATCCATCTATCCATCCATCTATCTATCTATCTATCTATCTATCTATCTATCTATCTATCTATCTATCTATCTATCTATCTATCTATCTATCTATCTATCTATCTATCTCTACCTAATCTACCTGTCTATATAGCTATATAAACAATTCCACAGAAAAACTGTGGTATAGCCAGAGGTGCTGGGGGTGAGGAGATTCACCAGAGACAGCTCGGGAGCAGAACAGGTGGATCTACTGAAATACCCTGCTGAGGGGAGCAGTGGGCGAGGCAGGAGCGATCTGATGCACCACAGGTGGGTTAGCTCCCTGGCTGAGGATCGTTCTCGGGGAGTAGAGGTGGCAGCAGCCTCTAGGCCACCAGTGAGGCCTCCCAAAAAACATTTCTCATACATATTTGGTCTTCACCCACAATTCCTACTCACAGAGCCCAAAACCCTGGAAATCTCCCGAGTGCTGTGAATGATAAGGTATCTCTTGTTATGTTAATGAAGCAACTTCTAGAGAATCCTCAGGAAGGGGGATGGTTGCCAGGGGAATAGGTCACTTGATCAGAGAGTTAGCAATTCAGTGCTTATTGGCCATTTGTAAATCTACTTTGCAGAAGTGCTCATTCATGTCCTTTGCCCACTTTAACTGAATTGTATTGTTGTTGTTGAGCTGAAGGAGTTGTTACTACAATCTACATGTGAACTCTTTCCTGGAGTTATACTTACATATCTTTTAAGCCTAACACTGTGGGTGCCACATCCATCAGTGACTCTTAACCCACATGGCACATCAGAAGAACCAAGGAATTTAAAGTATATCAGTGCCCAGGCCCTTGGCAGCTTTCAGTTACTGGTCTGGGATGGGGTATCAGGCATCATTATTTTTAAGTTTCTCTAAGATGCATTCGGAGTTGGAAACCACCACTATGAAGTCTTTGCCCCTTGAGAGGCACTGCCCTCCACCACTTACTGCTTAGAAAGAAAGAGAGGATGAGGAGGAGGAATCACTAAGTTCTAGAGGACTGAACCCCAGCGAAAAGCCCTACTGGGTAGCAGTAAAGAAAGAGGGAAGGCAATCCCCCACTTTGTCATACTGGCCCCTCAACACTTCTGCAGACATAGGAGAAGGCACCGGAGGGGTACAGGAGAGGGACACTAGGGCCAGCAGGAGGCCCAACAGGCAGTGTGCTGGCACCGAGCTCTGGGCTGATTCCACTGCAGCTTTGCCCTCAGCTCCCCTTTCCACTTCAGGAAAGTCATCCTCTTTCCTGCACCCAGGAGTGCGCCTGGGCCAGTGCAGTGGTGTGCTCAAGCCTGGATGTACCTTAGATTGACCAAGGGAGCATTTAGAAAACACCGACCTTCAGAAACCACCCCGGAGATTCTGAGGTCACTTGTACTAGGTGGGGCTGGCATTGTCACCTGGGGCAGCTGTTCAGTGATTCTATAGAGCAGAACCTCTGGTCTCAGGATTCTCCAGGCTCCCTCTTGGGGGCTGACATTCTACAACTGTCCTGCTTCCGTCTCTGGGATGACAGTCATGATCTGAACTCTCAGGGGACACTCAGAACAGCTACTTCCCTGCTCCTCAGAGCCTGCAGCAATACTGACTCGACGCTCTCTGCCAAGAGGACACTAGTGTCTTTCCAAGAATTGAGAGGGAAACAGAGTCTGACCGCCTGTGACACTACACAGCCACGCCCACCCCAGAAGAACAGCTCATCCTTGATTCAGTTGTGCACAGCTTACAAGATGGAGCACCTGCTGGGGAGAAGCGCTGCGGAAGGAATGCCAGGTGGCCGGCAGGCAGCCAGCTGGAGTGGAAGCAGTGATCTTCACTTTCTGCTGAGAGGCCAATTCTCAGGCAAACGCAGCCATGTCAGGGCCACAGGGATGCTCAGTGGAGAAGTGGCTGAGCCTGATGCCAGAAACCAGGCATCTGTGTACTCTGAACCACAGAGAGAGGGCAGACGGAGCTCACAGACTGAAGGTCCCGAGTAGCTGGACTGTGCTTGGAGAGAGCAAAGGGCAAGAACCAAGAAAGAGAGTGACAGGCACTAGGGGGTGGTGCCTTAAGAAGCCAAGCTGGCTGTGGAGTTAGCTGGAAGCTCTGTGACAGCCTCCTTCCATGCTTTCTTTCTTGTCTCTGTTCCCATCTTTGTCCTCAGTTCCTGTTTTCAGTTAACACTCCACTAACCACCCCTCTCCCCCAGTGTTTTCACCCCAAAGTCTGTACCCCCCACCTTTGAGTCACAGATGCACTCTGACCCGGTTCCCTGGCTTGGGTTTGCTCCTGCCAAGCAGCACAGCGAGAGCCTGCACCAGGCCAGGGACACGGAGGGGATGGGCATCTTACCTAGCCACAGCCTACGGAGGTGTACCCAGATCAAGAACCCTTAGGTCTTCACTTGAAGCTAAACCTCCCGATGCAGTGACTCACACCTGCACACCTACGGCCAATCAGCCTCTCCTAGCAAATGAATCGGCCTTTCCTATGGCGGGAGACTGCAGGTCCCCAGACTAGACTTGTGGGTATTTGTAGTTACTTTTTTGATTAACCTATGACAAATGATATGATAACCTAACATCTATAACTGAGTGTTTCAAGTATCAGTTTTTACATGGCCTAAGTATTTTGTACATATCATCTTTTTTATCCTCAAAATCATAACCTCTTTGTGCCCTGCCTTCTTCACCCTTGGTAAGATTCAAACAGGACCGTATTTCTGAGTTTCCCTGATTTTCTCTTTCCTGGGCCATAAGTTTCTTTAGTGACTACTTCAAAGGACTGACAAGCTACAATCCACGTTTACAAATTCCACACAACTTCCCGATACAGTCCCTCTTTGGTTCTCATAGAAGGGGGCGAACCCAGTGACTGTTAAAATGGGGGAGAAGAGAGTAATGTGTGTGTCTAGGAGAATCAAGTTTTGCTTAAACATTTTTTCCAGGATAAAGCCCAAGGAGTCCACGGGTTAGGCAGCCCTAGTAAAGTAATCTCTGTGGCCATCTAGTGGAGGAAATGAAGAAGTCAGGTTTGGGGCCATTGGGAATTCCAAAAAAAAGAACATTTCAAACATTTAACTAGTTGTTTGTACCTACAGGGAAGACTACGGCAGGTGTGCAGCGACTCTTGTCCGTGCCTCCAGAGGGAACCGGCCCGTGCCTCTCCCTGTGAAGGCCTAGCACAGAAGGTGTAGAGGCCCACACAGAGGCACCCCAGAATCAGCATCAGCAGCTGACCAGTTACAAAACTAAGTCACAAAATGTCGCTCTCTGGGTCTCAGTCTCGTCAATGTAAAATGAAAGCCTTGATCGCCCCAGCCAGTCTGACTTTCGTGTCAGTGGTTCTCACACACGAATGTGCAGGGGGGTGGCTGCGGGGTTTGCTGAGAAACCAACCTCTGGGCCCCACCTCACCACTGTGGCCCAGTAAGTCTGGGATGGGGTCTGAGAGTTCCCATTGTAACAAGTTCCCAGAGGGTGTTGATGCTGTTAGTCCAGAGACAACCCCCCCCCGCCTCCAAACTTGGAGGACATGGTTCTAAGTGTTCTGTCTTCCAGTGTGAGGAAAAGTGAATAAACAAGCACGTGAAGAGAACACAGATCAGGGCCTCCCTGGTGGTGCAAGGGGTTGAGTGCCGCACTGTGGGGCTTCTGTAGCCACTGCAGCGTGAGTTCGATCCCCAGGCAGGGAGAGGACCCACATGGCGCAGCAGACCTCTCCTGCCTTGCCTGCTGCTCCCCTCAGCAGTGTACTTGCTTAAATAAAATAAAAAGCAAGCCTGGACTCGCTGGCCTGCAGGGGCATATACGCGAGTGCCTCAGGCCTGCAGGACAAGAGGGGCAGGTCCAGCTGAGCAATGCTGTGCTCACTCAGGGGTCTGCTCTGCGCTCCTATGTCAGTGTGAACACCTGAGTGGGGGTGGTGGGTCAAGGAAAGGAGAAGTCTGTACCTTTGGTCACAGGTAGTAGGGGACTTTTCTGAATGGAGGGTGGTACAAGGGCAGAGCCGGAAGAGATCTTAGTGGTCATTTAAGTCAATACTCATTTTAAAGATAAGACTGACTCAGTGGGCCTCCCTGGTGGCGCATTGGGTTAAGCACCACACTGTGGGACATCCGCAGCCACTGCAGCACGAGTTCAATTCCCAGCCAGGGAGTGACCCACATGGTGTGGCAGACCTCTCCTGCTTCACCCGCCGCTCCCCTCAGCAGTGTGTTTCTGTCGATTTGCCTGTTCTGTGCCCCACTCTGTCTCTGATGAATCTTCTACCTCTGCACCTCTGACCTGTACCCCAGTTCTGGTATGCATAAATAAATCTTAAAAAAAAAAAGAAAAATGACCGACTCAGAAAGGCTAAGTGATTTTCCGAACATTACACAGCCATACAACTAGTTGGGAACTTTTCTTCATAACCAAGTCCAGAGAAATCCCTGAAGGTCAGAATGGGCAACTGAGCCTGGCTGGCTCCACGGTGTTCTGCACCGCGAACATGTGCCAGTGAAGCTTCCCCAGAGGCCTCTGGTCAGCTGCCCCGGCCCCCATCTCCTTACCTTTCACCAAGGGGAAGAAGCAGTCCATCTCCACGCTGCTGCGAGAATGGGAGATGCACAGGGCGTTGCTGGGCACCAGGCCCTCCTGGGGGGGGCTCCGCTCAGTGGTGCGGACCAGACACCAGCCCGGCCGCTCGCTTGGCCTCTCCAGCAGCTCCACCGTCTGCCCCACCTGGATGGTCAGCTCGCTGCTGTGGCCCGCGTTGAAATCCTGGAGGACCACGGTCAACTCGCATCCACCAGAGAGCTTGGGTGAGGGTGGGTGGAGGAAAACGTGAGGGCATGGAGGAGGAGGAATAAACAACAAAAAAGAAAGAACGGGATCGGGGTGGAAAGAGGCGTAAGATGAAAAAGGGAGATGGGAGCAGTACAGAAACAAGAAGAAAAAAAGTGATTAACATGGTGCCATTTAGTCCCGGCCCTTGTAGCGGCAGCGCCAGTCTGGAGCCAGCCCAGAACAGGGCTTCGGTGCCAAGCCTTTCTGTGCAGTTGCAGTTCTCTTCCCTGCTCCGCTCCAAGCTTCCAGCTAGTTGTGCCTTTAAGCCCCTTTCCTAGAATTTCCCTTTGCTTCTTCCCAGAGCTCTCCCCCACGCCCGCCTTCTCAACCAGCCCTTGAGTCTTAGTGGGGACCATCTCTAACTCCCTCTCGCTGGATTCTAGTTGATGTTTAGGAATCACGAAGAAGACTTCCCCCCTTCCAGTCCCTGCGACTTCCCCCCTTCCATTCCTTGCTGGAGGCATCATCTTAAAGCAGAGGCTGCTGGTGACCCCTCTTCTCTCCCACGCACAAAGTGAAGCTTTGACTCAGACAGAAGGCGAACATTTTATCTGGAAGCGAAACAGCATCAGCCACTGGGGCCTTCTAGAAGGGAGGGTGAGCAGGAAGCACAGTCTCTTCCTCCCCTTGGTACTCTCCTTAGTGCTCCCTCCCGCACTCCCCGAGGGCCTAGCTCTTCACTGCTCCACGAGCCCGCGGCAGAGCCGCTGATAAAGCTGGGCAGAGAGACCCTGGAGCCTGCAACGGCCTCTGCCAGCTGAACACTGAGTCCACCTTTTCCACAAGAAGCCATCAGTTTTTCACTTGTCTCCTAAAACGAATCACAAAGCCTCTCTCTTGCTCCCTTCTGCCCTAGCCCCAGACCACAGATTGTGGTTCAGGTGGCCTGAGTTAGGGGCCCAAAATTTGCACTTTGAATCAAAGTACCTTCCCACTGTGATTCTGAAAAGGGGGATCCCTGAGATACTGGTTGACAAACAATGTTATATAGTTTCATCTTGTTTCTGGGGGTCATCCACCTTGCTGCCTCCATTTTCTTTTTTGAATTTTGAATTTTATTTTTGTGTGCTAGAAGTGGTGTGTAGGCCAGAGGTGCAGGGGGTAAGAGGATTCACAGAGTGGGGAGTAGAACAGATGAACTGACCGAAATACACTACTGAGGGGTGCAGTGGGGGAGACAGGGTTAGCTTCCTGCCCAGGGATCGAACTCAGGCCATAGCAGCAATATGCTGAGACTTAACTCCTAGACCACCAGGGAGGCCCTGGACTATTTTTAGAAGCTGGTCCAGTAGGCACAAAAATTCCTTCCAACCCTGAGAATTTCTACCCCTGAGCTTTGCACCTCAGAGAACTTGCTCCTCTGTGCCAGTGTCAGGTATGCAGGGCTCTTTCCAGGGTCAAAGTGTGCACATGGTCAGAGATGTAACTTGCAGCCTCTCAGGTGATGCTCTTCGCCGACTGTTCAAGCGGAGCTGGGGGGCCTGAGGCGCTGGGCACAAAGAGCTCAACATCACCCAGATACAGGTGATGCTCTTCGCCGACTGTTCAAGCGGAGCTGAGGGGCCTGAGGCGCTGGGCACAAAGAGCTCAACATCACCCAGACACAGGCTCCTTGGCCCCTAGGGCAGTAGCGCCAGACCCTGAAGGGAGACTGAAGACGAGGAGCCAGGCTGTGTGTTTCCACGATTCAGACCCGGTTCCTAGAAAGAAGCCTGGGCGCCGCTAGATGGCGGGTGTTCGCCCGCAGCTGCCCACCTGCAGCTGAAGACAGGGGGACGCGGAGGAAAGAGGGTTAGAGGGCAATGTCTCTGGTGCGCGAGGATTCAGGGCTGGTCAAAAATCATTAGAGTTCAAAGCAGGATAGGATGAATGTTCTGGTTTGCCTCACCTCGATGGTTTGCTCAGAGAGATTTATTATACTGGGCATCCGCTCCATGGAAATGAGGGAATTCCAAAGAGTAGCAGTTGAAAGGGTTAGGAGAAATGAGTGAGGCAGTGTTAGGGAGGGCTGGCCTTGAAACAGAGTCTCCTCAGCTTCTCCCCAGAGCAACAGGGGAGCTTGAAGGCGCCCAGGAGGCTACACTTGATAAACACTGCTTCAGAGAACGTTACGTGATTTCTGGATGTTGAGCCATCCTGTGCCCCTGGGATAAATCGCGCTCGGTCACGGTGTATAACCCTTTCGATGCATTGTTGGATTTGGTTTGGTATGCTGTACTGGGGGTTTTAGCATCTGTACTCACTAGGGTGACTGGTCTATACTTTTTTTTTGCATTGTCTTTGTTTGGTTTTGGTATTAGTGTGATGCTGACCTCATACAATGTATTTGGAAGTATTCTTTCTTTCCCAGTGCCCTGAAAGAGTTTTAGCAGGGTAGCTATTACTTCATCTTTGAATGTTTAGTGGAACTCACTTGTGAAACCTGGTCCTGGGTTTTGTTTTTTGGATAGTTTTGATTACTGTGTCAATTTCCTCGCTTGTAATTGGTTTGTTCAAATTTTCTATTTCTTCTTTATTCTGCCTCGGATGGCTGTATAATTCTAAGAATCTGTCTATCCTCTCTAGATTGTTGGACTTGTCTGCATATAAATATTATTGCTCATCTCTAATTATCCTATCAATTGCTGCTGTATCTGTTGTAAATTCTCTTATCTCCTGTATGATGCTATTTATATGCACCTTCTCTCTCTTTTTCTCTATACACCTAGCTAGAGATTTGTCTAGTATATTTTTCATAAGTTATTATGAAATCAATAACTTTTGGTTTCATTGATCTTTTGGACTGTCTTTTTAACTTTTATTTCATTTATTTCTGCTTTAATTTTTATGATTTCCTTTCTTCTACTGACTTTTTTTTTTGTCCTTTTTCTAGTTCCATGATATGGGAGATTAGGTTGACTGTTTGGGTTTTTTCTTGTTTTTTGACATGGTCTTGTATTGATATATGTGTCCCTCTTAATAATGTTTTTGCTGTGCCCATACTAGCATTTTTTAATAAGAAAAGCTTGACAACTACAATATCCAAACTCCTGAAATTAACATAATAAAAATCTATCAGGAAGGGAAGTGTTAAGTAATTATGAAAAATCTACTAAATGAATGATTAATTATGCAGCCATTAGACATTTATAAGGCATATTAATAGCTTAAAATTGCTGATCTCATATAAAGTAAAAGAAGAAGAAAAAGGATAGGCAATAAAGTCACATACATGAAGTTGCCCATGTAAAGTTGAACATCATCAACAACTTAACGGCCTTACTCATAGGAAACTAACAGGAGGAAATTCATCAAAATATTAAGACAGGTTTTGTTGGGTGGGTAATTTCCCCTTCTTTCTAATTTCCAGCATTGACCAGTATTTCCCAACTAAACATTAGTGTATAAAGAAAGTAACAACATTAACAAAATAACAAGAAGACAAGTCAATAGTGTAATGGGGAAAAATACTAATATTCCAAGGAGGCACAGTATGTTCAGAGGAAAGGGGAGTGGTGGACAGATGGAGAAGTCTGCTTTGTTCAAGGACCACCAAGTGGTTGATGATACTTCAGGGCAGTGGCTTCGTGACACACCGCTGGAAGCCTTGGTCTCCACACGCCTGTGCATACGGATGAGTTCTCCAGAAACCAGGACCTTCCCCTGTTCAGCGCTCTGTTTTTATCTTGAGTTAAAGTCTGAAACAGAAGCTTAAGCAAAGTCTGGGTGTGTGGAACGCTGTCGCAGAGCACTGAGGCTGCTTCCAGTTGCGCGTTGGTGCTGTGGGCTGCCAGGTCCAATTAAGAGTTCCCAGCAAGCAGTTCGCTTTATCCTTGCTCCCTGCGGCTGGGCTGTGCTGACCACAGCTGAGGGGCTATTGGGCTCAGTTGTTTCCCACGGTGCCGAAATGAAGGGCAGAACCACTGAGGCATAGAATGGCATCTGCAGTCAGTGCATGTTTTGTGAGCTGCACAGTAATTAATAGCGGGGAGCGCAGAGAGGGAATCAACAGACCTTTTTGTCGGTGCCCGTTTTACCCATGTGAGGCATGGGGAAAATCCCTTCCCCTTTCCATACCTGCTTCCTCATTCTTAGGATGCAGAAATTGAACTCCAGTGCCCCTTTTGGTGTTAATACTCTATGAGCAGAGGGGTTTCTATATTCACTCGTTAATACATAGCCCCCTCTTTAATTTTCTTAAGCACCATCAATAATTGTCAATGTGCTGTCTTATTTGTTAACTTGTTTGTTGTCGTATTCCACATCAGAAGTAAGATCCAGGGATGCATATAAAATCTAGACGCATTCTCTGTTTTGCTCATGACCACATCTCCTGAGTCTAGAGTGACGCCTGGCACAAAGCAGATGGCCAGTAAATACCCCTGGGACGCACATGTGAATAAATTCCATGAATTATCTCATGGCAAATAACCAAGATATCTAGCCACAATGTCAGAGATTTCACTCATTGGCGGCCCACTTATTCCTGCCAGTGCTTTCTGGATCCTATAATCTATATTCTGAGCAACTTTTCAAAAAGAAAAATAATTGTGTTGCCTTCTTTAATCATTTGGCTATACCTCCACTAAATCCTAAACCTGATTTTGGGGTGGGGGAGAGACAAACCCAGTGAACAAAGAGCATGGGCAGTAGTGGTAGATAAGGGAAGTCAACTACTTTTATGTAACAGAAAGCAGCTGTAAGATTGGCATCTGACTTGGTAGAATGGAGAAGATGAGACACACATTCCAGCCAGGGAGCCCTGCAAAACGCTGAGACATCAGGAGGTGGGAGCACCAGGCAGGAGGGCAGGAGTACAGGTGAGGCTAGGGAGGCAAGGGCGAGAGTTGACCAACAGAGCAGTCCCCTAGGTTCCTCCCTGCCCAAGGCACACTTTCCCGGAAAAGTGAATTTCACTGAAGGTTTATATGCAGAAGAACAAGAGGCCACACACATCCCCATCCCTCTTGGCTCTCAGAACATCAGCAGCCAAACAGAAATACCTTGGGCCTTTCACTGGAGAACTAAAGATGTGCAGATACTGAAATACTGGAATTCGCAGGTGCCACCCCAAGCTCCAGAGTCCTGTCAGATTATGTGAAATCTCCAGTTGGTGAATATCCTCCATTAGACCAAAAATTCAGTCAACATTTTTGGTGCTTCATTCATAAGTGTGATTGTGACTCACTTAAGGGTTACTGGGACTTTCAGCAAAGTCTCACTTGCAGAGACCAAAATAAACCAACCAAAAGGACCAAGAACTCAGAGGAAATAAAATGTAGACAGGACAATAAAATGTCCACATCACTATTATGTCATCACAGAGATAAGAGAGGGTAATACTGGATATGAAAAAAGAGCAAGCTGTTACAAAAAGGGAAGAACATTACAGAATGAGAAAGAGCTCCCAGGAATTAAAAATATGGTTGAAATGAAGTATTTCATACATGGGTTGGAAAATAAATTCAGAGAAATTTTCCAGAAAATAGAACAAGAACAGAAGGAGAGGAAAACGTGAAAGAAAATGTCAGGGAATTAGAGACTCAATCTAACAAGCTTTATATAGACACAGAATGGAAAGAAATACATTGTAAAGAGAAATTCCCAGGACCTAAAGCCATGAGTTGCCAAATTAATGTGGTCTTCCAATTGCTTGTTGTCACTGATTTTAAAAAGACACACTCGAAAGCGGGGCATCAGGACATAATGGCAGTAAAAAGGGCCTTCTAGAAGTTCTCAGGGGGAGAGGAGGAAAAAAATCAGTTTAAATCCAACAAATCAAGAGATAGTAAATTAATGACAGTAAATTTCCACATTCAGATTTAAAAGAAAGTTGGAACAATTCCTTTAAAATTCTGAGAGAGAATTCTTTCCAGTCTAGAATTCTATTCTCAGACAAACCATGAAGTTAAACTTTTGAAGTCTCAAAAATTTGCCTTGATGAGCATTCAGTTAAGTATTAACTGTTACGATTAGCATTTGTTGTCTTCTCAATTTTGTTCTTTTATTTTCATTTTTTCCTCTTAAAGTGATATGACTTTGAAACACACAAAATTAGTCCTTCACAAATGAATTAACAGACAGATTTGAGAAATGTCTGAACTACAAGATGGTTTCTGGTTGTGGCATCTTCATCCAAACTACAGCCGACAACCTTTTAGACAAAACAATGAGATTTAAGCTGAGATGATAGTACTGTTAGGTCATTCATGACAGTTAGAGGTGAAAGGGACTTTGGAGTTAATTCAATCCTCTTATTTTACAGATGAGGAAATTAATTTCTGAAAGAGCAAGGGATTTATTGAAGGAAGACAGAGTCCGGAAAGATGGCAGATATCCAATAAGCATAAAGAGCGCTTAATAAGAAAATGAGATAAGTCAGACATTATCCAACCCTCTTCACTCGTGAGTAGAAAAGATGAAGACCCCAAGCTAGTTGGGAGCAGAGGAGACTTAGGTTTTCTAGCCTTCCAGGCTCAGAAGGCTCTTCGCTAAGTGCTGTTACATAGATTAGTGATTGTGTCACCCCAGGAGGATGTCACAGGGCTTGAGGTTCATACTTGCTTCTGATGTTCTGATAAGTGCTCTGGCATCAGCGAGAAGAGCATTTTCCAATTCGTGCTAGAATATGAACTTCAGAGGAACCCAAGTTGCAAGAGGAGCTAAGATTACAAATCATAGAAATCAGAAGCTGGACAGGCAGAGCTGTCTTAAACTATAGTTAGCTCTCTTCTTTATAACGCTGTTCCCTCTTGGTGACGGTGCTTGTAAGAACAGTTTTTTCTGATTTTGTAATTTCCATCCACAGTCTGTTTTTTAGGGTAATAAAGATGAAGTCTTTTTTCTGTCCCACAGAGCTTTACATTTATGAAGACTAGATCGATAATTCTGTAAGCCTTCTCTTTCAGATGACTCTTAAATGCATAGTTTCTTCGTAATATTCTGGATAGACTTCGTATGTCACCGTTTCTCCTAAAAGGGCACCTTGCCTGGAGCCCCCTCCTTTAGAAGCATCTGCCCTACACAGATGAGGTGTTCAGTTCCCCCACAACACCCTATGTCTCCAGCGTGGTCGGAGAGGCTGTTGGTTAAGTCATAGGGGCAGCTTCTTGCGAGCATGCAGCCTGCTCGTACCCAGCCTGGCTGCCAGGGTCTTCTCAAGTCAGTTCCTCCCCTTCCTCTACCTGGGGTTTGTAGATTTTAAACTCAGAGGATTTTCTATTGACTTTGGTTACATTTAATTTCCTAATAAGCTAAAGAGCTGCTCATTCTCCCATCATCAGAGCTGTGATTCCTTCCAGTTTCGTGTCATCTCTGGGCCTGAAACTTCTGCTCCGATATGTTCATCCAAGTGAGAGGTGGACAGAGAGTATAAGGAAGGAGGAAGCTGGAGCTCAGAGCTGCCACTGTAGGAGCCTAACAGACAGGACCCACCTGACGGAGGGAGCAGACGTGCTTTTGGGTATAATTAACACCAGGGGTGGGGGCTACAGGATTTCAGATTGGGCTAAGTTATTGTTCATTCATTTGTTCAGTCAATAGGATGTTATCAAGTGTTGGTCAGAGCTGTCCAGGAAGAAAGGAGGGAAGTGCAAGCCAAACAAAGATTCTGTCAGCTTCTTATCTCTGTACTTGGACTTCAGAGATCATCTAGACTAGGCACAAATTGTCAATATAGAGATGGGGTGAGGTAGGGGGGTTGGATTAACAGCCTGGCAATGAACTTGGCCTTCTGCAACTAACACTCAGTCTGGAGATAACTGTGCTGCCAGCGGTAGGCATCTCCTGGTCCCTCTGTGCTTGCCTGAGGCTGTTTCCACCTTTGTCAGGCTGTATGTGCGCAGGCAGGCACTTTCCTACCACACAAGTCATAGCCTAAAGGAGAGCCCGCGGGAATGGCTCTGAAAACCACGAGGATACCTGCAGGAGCCAGGAGAGAGTGCTGGCAGGAGCTAGTTATAAAGGGCAACTGGCCAGGTAGAGAGAAACCAGAAGCAGTGGGTGGCTCAGGCGCTCCTGCTAACTGTCCGCGGCATGGACCGTGCAGCACTGAAAAGCTGACTCAGGGGAAACCAAGCCAAAGCAGAGGGGATTTTCAGAGAAGCACAGAATGTTCTCAAAGCTCAGTTATTAATTTCCCATTTGCTGGGTGCTTGGGGCTAGGTCTGAGCCTATGTCCACTGTCATGATTGTGAGCAAGTTAATTAGCTTCTTCGGTTCATTTTCCTCATCCCTAAATAGGCACGGTAGTCATTCCTACTGCAGAGTCACTGCGAGCCTCACATGAGCTAACACAGCCGAACTGAGCATCACATGGTCGGTGAATGTGTATAGTACCTGTTGTTTATTCAGCAACTGTAACAGTACTGACGGAGACGTTTCTGCACTGATACCTCGTGTCTAGGGAACAGAAATCCAAGGGCTGACTGGAAAATTGTTTTAAAGCAACCATATAGTCCCACGTCCATGGTTCAAGTTTTAGTTATGCTTTATGTCATAATTTCCCTTTGTAGGGTCATGGATAGGAACTCCTACCAACAGGCCTCTCAGAGAACAACAGACTGCATCAGGCTGGAAGGAACGTCTTGTAACTGGTGCAGACAGCACGTTCACGCTGTGGTAACAGAGGTCAATGTGTCCACTCGCACAGAGAAACTTGGAAAGAGATTGCGTTTCCCCGCGGTTGGCCAGGGAACATCAGTCAGGCCGATCGACGCTGGGTAATCTGAGCATGGACAGCAAACCCGCCAGGACCCGGGTCAGGAAGAAGGGGAGTTGCAGCATTGTGCTGTCCAGCACCTGGGAGGGTGACCTGTCGCCCAAGGGGGCAAGCCTGTCCCTGCCAGGGTGGGAGTGACTTACAAATTAATACTCATGAGCAGCACATTCTAAGTGAATTGACTTCAAAAGCAAACAGCCACAGTCACCGTCCTCCAGGCCGCAAGAGAAGCCCATGGGCATCTTGTTAGTTTCTCATCTTGAAGAATAAGATAGTAACTCACATTCCCAGGACCCTTAATCGCACACAGTACTCTTTCATAGATCTTATCTGATCCTCATGGATGCTGTGATTTTGTCATTATTCATCTGATTTTGTGGACGAGGAAACTGAGAGGTAGAGAGCTAGAGAGGTACAATTATCTGCTAAGGATCACACGACAGCAAGGTCTCAAAGAAGGCAGGACTCCAGGCGTAATGAACCTCAGTATCTCACCCTTGCACGAGTCACCATCTGGCCACTGGGCTGCTCAGGGCACAGGCAACAGTCGTGATGGCCCTGCCGTCACAAGTTTGCCCTCTTTTGGGAAACTCAGCACAGGGGTGGGGTGCTGGCCCCAGGACTAAGAGTGGGGTCCTTCAGGAAGTAATTAGCTCTGCTCATCACTGCCCCCTGGTGGCAATACTGGACACGCAGTGGTGTCTTTCCAGAACTATTTATGTTACCAGCTCTGGTGTCCTCCCTTGCCTGTGGTGGGGTTAACATTGTCATTCCTGCTTACCCACCAGGCACTGGGGCCCTGGGGCACCTGCTCCTCCTGTGCCAGCCTACTCTGTTCCATCACCACCAGCCCTCTCCAACGGGGCTGGCACCACCCCGGGCGGGAGCTAGAGGACATGCTGGTCGTCCAACAAGTGATCTCAAATTTGTGCCCTGTCTGAAGAGCAGCAGCAACTGAAGAGGTTCCCAGCATTCCAGAGTGTCTTTCCTAAATGTCAAGTTCTTCCTCACAGTAAACTATTGAATTTCCCCTCATCCCTGATCCTATCCTCCTCTTCAGAATGAAGATGGGGCTTCGTCGGTGAGCCCGGAAATCCTAGTATGATTTCTGCTTTTACTTGCTGGCTGGTTTGCGCTGGGACTGTCACCCCAAGTCTCCTGTCTGACTCTTGACACTGTATCTCCCTTACCGCCACCTCCTCGCCAGCTCGCCAACCATCAGTCTCCACTACCTGTCCCCTGGATCGCGTGCATAGTTGGTGTTCCGGTACCACCTCCGCTTGTTAACGTCCAACTTTGGGTGTTAGTGGTGCTAGTGGCCACTAGAGGGAAGCAAAAGCCAGAAGTTACAGAAGGAATCGGCACCGGGTTGGCTGGTGGCTGGAACTGAAGGGTGGACCTTACCCAAGAGGAGGCCCACAAGGGAAACACAAGATGTGGCACCACATAGTACCAGGTGCACTGCAGTGGTGCTCAGTAAATGGCTCCTGGGCAGAATTCCCAATTTTAGAGCGGAGAAAGCAGAGACCTGGGACGGTTAAGTGATGCGATCACAGAACTAGTGCCGAGCTGATCTCCCCATTCTGAGTCAGGCCAGTGTGCTTTGCTCTCACGCAGCACGAGTCTCCTCCTCCTCTCCGCTCTGCGGTGTCACCCAGATAAACTACCTCCTACTGAAATTGCAAACCATTTTTGGACAAAATGTAGTCATTTGTGACTCTTTTCTCGACCACTTAGCCCTGCCAGGTTATTAAAAATCCTTCTCTTGTTTTTTTGAGTCTCCCTCACCAGTCCAGGTGCGATCACCCACTTAGCACCTCTGCAGCGGTCTCCTTATTGCGTACTAGCTTCCAAGCTTCTTCTCATAATAATTAGTTCCAGAATTTACATAGATCCTGCTGGATTTGCCCCTTCGAATTCTACCAGCCTCACGCTGGCATTCAAAGTCCTTCGTTATCCTTCCCATTCAGTTGTTCGACCCCAACTTCCACTATTTACTTGTAGATTCTCTCTGCTTAGTCCCCTGATGGTGGCCCAAAGAGGCCAGGCCATTTCTGGTTCTGGACTTCTGTTGATGGGCAACACTCCAACTGAAATAGTTCTGCTTTTTCTCTCCAGGTCCTGTGTCCCCTACTGCTGAAGGTCAAACATAGCTCTCAGTTCCCCACCTCACATCTCTCCCATTCTACATGGTGTTGACCATGGGTTTTCCCCACTTAAGAGAAGTAAAGATAAAATCCTGACACTAACTTTTTCTGTCCTGTATGTTTTGATATCCAGGAATCAGAAGGACACATCTCTCACTGTAGATGGTCTGTATTATATATATATATAATAATTTGTATATATATATAATATATATAATAATTTGTATTATATATAATACAAAACATATATAATACAAAACATATTTCTAGCTTCGTTGGCTTGGTAATTTTTAAAGTACCTTCTAAATTTTATTTTCTCCTGGTCTATGGCATTGTTTCAACCCAGAGTTCTGTTTTGTAGCAGTCTAAGTGATTGTGAGTACATGCCACACCACAATATTTTTCTCTATAATCTTTAGTCTCTTCTTATTTTAGTTGTTGTTTCCTACCAAATACAGGGCAATATTTCTAATTCAGGACTTGCACTTCAGTTGGTAGTGGGGGCAATGGTGGGGGCGGGGCAGTGATCAAACTGGTATGGCTAAGAGCCCCCTGGAAGACAGGGTAGTGGCTTATAGTCTGGATTTTGAAGCTTTAGTTCCTCTGCCAGTATTAGCAGAGTTGCTACTTTAAAGGTAATGATGCACGTGAAGGACCTGACATGCAGTTAATGGTTACTGTTGTATATAATAACATGTAGTATGTTGTCACATGTAATATATAATGTGCTATAACATTTATATATTGAATACCCCTGGTTTTGGATTCACAGCTGGAAGAGAATGCAGTTCCCAAATGTCTGCCCCAGTCCCACATACATCCCCAGCAAATCTGGACAAAGATATAGTCCATGTTCACACACCTCCATCGCACTGTAAGACCTTCCTGAACTGTGTTTCCACTACTCCCTCTACCCTCCCTGCTTCCTATCCCTTGGGGAGGTTCTGAGACTCCGAGGGGTCCTCTGGAGTCATTCCCTACGTCCTTTGAGTATGGAGGTGGATCCAGGCCCGGGGCTTTTGGCT
Source organism: Galemys pyrenaicus (assembly GCA_019455555.1). Taxonomy (NCBI): domain Eukaryota; kingdom Metazoa; phylum Chordata; class Mammalia; order Eulipotyphla; family Talpidae; genus Galemys; species Galemys pyrenaicus. Next base: position 451,422 of record JAGFMF010011415.1, read on the forward strand.
CTAGGACCATCAGGTATAAGCTGGTGCAAGTTTCCATGGTGAAGGAGACATTCTGATTCTGTACTTCCCCAGAAGCACTAGTCACCCAGCACTCCAACCCCTGTCAGCACCCCTCAACAATGCTCTTTTATACTGGGGTCCAGGCAAAGCAGTAAAATCCCACTGCTTTTCAACACGAAGCACAAGGTCATGCTGAGCAGCCAAAGAAAGAGACAAAGCCATACTGCTCTGCATACGCTTGGTCGGGTCAAGGAGAACGGCAAGAGCCATGGTGCCTTCATTTGAATATGACACTAGACCTTAGAAATGTCAGGATTTTATTTAAAAATGGAATCAGTGGCGAATGAGAGCTCGCTGCTGGACTGCCTTTTCTTCCCCGCAATAAACTGTATCTCCAGTCTTTTGGGTCACCCTCCTGTTTGTAAGTAGCAAAACATGAGACGAAGGAGATAATGAGGGACAAAAGCCCTCTTGTCTCTGCCTTCTCATCCACAAAGTCAGGTGTGGCCGGGTTTGTTCTGACCTTGGGCTGAGAGGACATCTCACAGGCTTAAAACATAGTTTCCAGTCTTCTCTGGAATCATGTTCCCCGGAGAGGTCTGGACTGTCGAGGACCTCAGAGAATTCCCGTCCAAGTAGGGTGTGCCCTCAGCCTCAGCCAAGTCCCTACACCTGCCTGAGTAGCGAAGGCTCAGCAGGAACTACAGGACACATCATGACTGGGTGGGGGGGGGGGTCCAGTCCCCTTGCAGCAGGTGGGGTCATCCTCCTTCCCTGTCCTGTGGGCAGAAGGCGCTGGGAACACAGCCCAGCGGCTGCTCCTCTCCAGGCAAAGGGCAGGAAGTAGAGTCCATCACCTGCTGGGGTTCCGGGAACAGTCCTGTGTCTCTGTGTGAGGTTCCCACACTTCAACACAGCTGCTGCTTGCAGCTGCGAGGTGCATTTTTTAAAAAATTAACACATGAAGCTTGAGAAAAGAAAGCCTCCCTACACACCAGGGCAGCTGAAAAGTATAGCAGGAGATTCACAATTCATTCCGCAGGCACAGAGCCGCTGTGCTACATGTGCCATAAATGCCAATGTATTTCCCCAGGCTTAATGTTGACCTCAGAGTCACTGGCAGAGGAGGGAGAATAAACCTCAGTGTTTAGTTTGACCCTTCCTACACCAGAGAGAGAAGGTAAAGAATGAAATGCTGAACACCAGAGTAAAAGAGAATTAGTAGCAAACATGCAAAAATCAAATGTTAGGTAATACAGGAATTGTGAGGACTTCCTAGTGCATATTCTTACAAGCTGCAAAATCAGAGAGAAAAAGTATAGACATCACCTGTGTCCTTAAAACTGAACTGAATCTTCTTTGTTCATGATAAATTCTCACAAATACCCTCCACCACCTGCCTCTCCAAACTTGCCTTCTGCCTCAGACCCAGTCATACAGATTGCCAGCCCCGTACACCCAGGTGCCTTTGGACAGCTCTCCCCACCAACTGGGACGTTCTCGCTCCCATTCCCACCTGCCACATTCTCCTGCTCCTATATGGTGGAACTCAATTTCCATATGCATTGATTAATTATCTAATTTATTCATTCAATGAATATTTATTGATGCTTGCTCTATGCCAAGTGCTAATTTAGGTGCTGGGGAGTCAATACTGAACACGAGGAACACTTCAGCTCTCACAGGCCTGCATTTTTGTAAGGGGAGGTAGGCAATGTAAGTGGACAAAATAAACAGAAGTTTAGAATGTTCGTGCTGAGCACTAAAGAGGACAGTACAGCAAGGGAAGAGGAGGGGAAGTCTGGTGCGGGGGATGCTGGTGGGGGCTATCTCATCTGCACATCTTCTGCAAGGATTGCCAAAGCCCACTCTGAGAATTGCTTCCTTCTTACATGCTTCCTGTGTAGGCTGTATGGACCCGATGACGGCATTTGACATACATGTCTTTGTATTCATGTATGGGCTATTGACACGTAGACTCGGGACCCGTCGATGCTCTGTGTCCTTCAACTACAGCCCCTGGTCATGCCTTCCACTCTAGTCACACAGTGTCCTGAACAGAGAGAGAGCTCTGTCCACAGGAGTCAGACTCAAGCGCACCCCTGCTTTTGTTTTCCCCTTGGTTTTCTTTCTCCTTTACATTTCCCTACTTGTATTACTTTCCTGTTTGTAAAATAGCTTTTCTCAGTACTCTCTTGTCCAAGATATCATTGTAAATTAATTTCCCTTCTCCCAATTACTACGGGATGACAACCTTTCATCTCTTACGGGAGCTCATCTGCACACACACAAAAATAGAATTCTTCGTACAATAGAAGAAACCTTCTGTGGTGTTTTAAAAATATGACTACAAATTCTCTGATACCATCCTTCAGTGGTACCAAGGTTTAATTGTGTTATCAGAGACTAATTCCCTCTACTGGAGTGTGAACTGGACTTAGTAACTTGCTTCTAATGAACAGAGTAATTTGGAAGTGCTGATGTGTGACTTCTGAAGCCAGCAGACAAAAAGCATTGCCACTTCTTTTTGCTCTCTTGTGGATCACTGGCTTTAGGGCTGACATGTCATGAGGACACGTAAGGGGGACGTCCACATGGGCAACCCGAGGCATCCTGTGAGAGCATCTCGTCGGGACAGCATCTCGTCTAACCCAGTCAGATCTCCAGAGATTACAGCTCTGGCTGACATCTTGGTGTAACCTGAGCCAGAACCACCCAGCTAAGCTGCTCTTGGATTTCTGGCCCACAGAAACTATAACAAATCTTTGTTGTTTTTCGCTACTAACCTTTGAGGTAATTTGTTATGCAGCAATAGATAACCAAGAGAGTTTCATCTTGTTCTATCTGACACTGAGGAAGTCAGTTTATCTCCCTAAACCTTAGTTCCTCAGCTATCAGTAAAGAAGCTCTGGGTAGGACGAGTCTCCCAATTCTCAGACCAGCTCTCTGTTCCGAGAACTCTGAGCAAAACTCTAGAATAATGCCACCTGGGTCAGTGGCATTCTGGGAAGTGATATTCGACTGAGGGATAGACAAAAACCCTGCAAACAAAAGATTTTATGTTTAGGAGGGGCCTAGAAAGGCAATTCACATTACATGGATGTGGTGCTTCCTACTTGATGATGTGTTCTCAAGCATTATTTCATTTAATTCACTTTCAATTTTCAGATAGGAGGTTGAGGCTCAGAGAGTTTTGGTAACTGGCTCAATGTCATGCAGTTGCCAGTTCTGGAGCTGGGAATGAAATCACAGACTCTTAGTTGCTAAGCTATCCTTTCCACTACTCTCAGCCGCCTCCTTGACGATTTGATCACGCACCACAGGAAGCAGGGTCAGGAGACGGCTGCAGCTCTACCCGCACAGAGCTCGGGCTGCCTCAGACGCAGCCCCATCCCGCAGCTCCATCTGTTCAGTGCCTGGGATGGTCGGCCCAGAACAGGTTTCTGACCGTGGAGCGCTAACCTGAAGGCTGATCCGTGACAAGTGACAGGAGCTAGGGCAGAAGGACGCGTGAGGCCAATCAGATTCCACCTCTCCACAGTGTGGTCTAGGAAACAGTGAAATGACACACTTATCTGAGGGTAGTAAAGGTTTTAGTGAGAGAGAGAGGGGGGAGAGGGGTCATAAGGGACACAGACAACTGAGGTATTGAGGGATCAGAAACTCAGCGTGAACACACCTGATAAGAAGGAGAGTGAGGGGCTCCCTAGTGGTGCAAGGGGTTGAGTGACACACTGTGGAGCTTCCGCAGCCTCTGCAGCACGAGTTCGATCCCTGGCCAGGGAGGGGACCCACATGGCGCAGCAGACCTCTCCTGCCTCGCCCGCTGCTCCCTTCAGCAGTGTGTTTCAGTTGATCTGTCTGTTCTGCTCCCTGCTCTGTCTCTGGTGAATCCTTCACCCACCCTCATCCCCTGCCTCTGGCCTGTACCCCAGCTCTTGTGTATATAAATAAACAGAATCTTCAACAACAACAAAAAAAAGATAAGGAAAGTGATACATAAAGTATGTGAAGACCGGTTGGCAGGAGGAGAGGATAAAGAAGATGTGGGCAAAGTAGCTTAAAACTGAACTCTAAGCGAGGTCCCTATAACCATCCTGGTTAATCTAAGATCATCCTCCAAGTGCAGGGTCCACAAGGTCCACGACTGTGGCCACTGGTATTTGATGTCTATTGGGATGCCATTTTCCTCACCAGTCCTGGCTCTAGCCACCTACTCCCTGAGCTGTCCTAAGAGTCCTCTGCCTTTCAACGAAATAAATCTAACCAGAATTGGCATGGTTGATGTGAAATTCAAAAAACAAAACTGTGATTATAAAATTGCAGGAATTGTATGAGTTACATAAAACGAAACAAAACACACATACACAAGGACCTCCATAACTCTGACAATTAAACAATAAATTACTTGTGACACAAAAGACAGACTGCATTTCATGGCATGAGACATAGAAAGGATCTGGTCCTCACAGGACGAGCTGTGACTAGGAACTGACCAACTGCCTTTCAGTTCTGTGCAAAACTAATTGTGCAAAAGGACTGATCATCGGTCCAGACCAAAGTAAGGCAGAGACCAGCTAAGACTACCCCAGGTGCTGGGCTCTGCAGTGGGTTTGACAGGCAGACTCAAAATTAAGAGAACAGGCTTGTGAACGTGTGTTGGGATGGATAGAAGCCAGCGACTCATAAAAGGCTTCATCTTGTTCAATGGTGCCTATTGAGGAGCCCTGGACCTGCCAAAAAATTGACCTTTCTAGCACCAGAGAGACACAGTGCAGAGTCCTGCACTGAAAATGAATGGTCCTGGACGTGGTTCCCATTTCCATCACTTGGTTGCTATGTGGTTTGGACAAGAAATTCAACTTTCTTGCCACAGCTACTCCAAATACAGACCAAAAAGGATGCACCAAAAGATCTTCTTGGTCCATTGCAGCTCTAAAATTGTATAAATGTGATTCAGAGATTCTCAAACACTTGCACACGTACATACATAGTAACTACATCAGCACATTACAGCTAGCCAGGACACATGGACCTGGTCACGTGACTCTTTAAATCAGAATAGTTCCACAAACTACTTTATGTAGACACCTGCCACACACAGCTCCCCAGGCCTATATTCTTCTCCCAAAAGGAGCTTCTCTGCACGGTTCATTTCTCATTCTTTCATTTACTTTTAAAGTAATTTAAGGTCAAATGTATAAATGTTTACAAACTCTGACCTCTTGTCTTTCTTCCTTCTTACTCCTCTAAAAGCATTTGGGAAAACCAAGCATTGTCTAGCTTTTTTCTTGCAGTCTTTCCTGTGATCACAGCCCCTTTTTAAATCAGCACCTCATTAAATCCCTGGGCAAAGGATTTACATCCTTTTCTAACTGAGCTTGAAGCTAATCCCTAAAACATGCTGCGCTAGGTTGTGAAGGGGTGCATCTGGCCTGGGGCCTCAGTGAGACAGATGATGAGCTGGTGGAAAAGGTATTTATGTAACTGAATGGTCATAATTTCTAATGGAACAACATTCAGTGTTTTAGAACTTGCAATCCTTTGCCTCTTGGTGGGGAGAGGATTTGGACCTCTGTGGGCTCTTCCCCGGAGAGGATCCATGCATTTCAGAAAGGTCTATCAGCCCCTAGTAGGCATAAGAAGACTGAAAACAAGAGGGAGGTTTGCAGTGCATTTTAATATCCCTGAAATGTGGTGAGAAGAGTTGCCGCCAAAGCCCTCTCAAACCATTGCGGTATGTTTCCTGAAAACCCCATCTGACCGCTTCCTGGGCTCCCTTCTCTCTATCGGAGGCTGCAAGCCACTTCCCCACGCTGCTCTTTGTCTGGGCGTGACTCATGCTCAGCCTTCAGCGCTGCACAGACCTTGGGTGGCACTCTCCCTGGGGACTCCAGTCCTCGGGACACCATGGGACAGCAGAGAGGGGCACTGGGGCTAAAGCAAGCATCCGGTTAGCGCTTCGGCTCCCTCTGCGGACGGTGATGTTGGCTAAGCCACTGGCCTCCCCGGGCCTCTCTCCTTAGCTCTGTGTGAGAGCACCAGGTACATGCAAAATACACAGAAAAGCATCTTTCAGCTTTAGCTTTCTCTTCTGACTCCTAGTCTACCGATCCCTGAATCACGTGCAGGAGACACTGAGGATTCCGGGCAAGTGTGCGCAGCCCTCTGCGCTCTGGCTCTTTGGGTCCCAACATCTGCTCTGCCCCAGAATGACCTGTGTCATTCTGAAAGCTGCTCTGCTTAAATCTCCATCTTTATTTAATCAGATTTTATTGACGCACCATTCATTTACAAAACTGCGTGATTTGGGGAGTATGGTTTCACGTGTGTACATACGCTCACGCACGCTCACGTAGTGCCATCACACGTCCGAGCTGACCCTCTTGACCCTTTCCTCCCAGTCTTCTTCCCCTGTGGTAACTTCCATATTTTACAGAGACTAAGAGCTATTTTTGTTGTGTCAAATCTCCATATTTAGCTTTAACATTTTGACATTACCTTATCCTTCTGAAAGAAATGGGGGGAAGTCTGTTTCCCTCCCACTCCAGAGATAACATCTCCTACTTGCCATTTAAATTTCTCTTGCTAAAAGTTTTTTGATGGAAAATTCTCTTGTCTTCTCTTAGTGTCACTGTGCCCTTGAATATCCAGCATATCTTTAAGAACTTATTCCATCTCTCTCTCTCTCTCTCTCTCTCTCTCTCTCACCCTTCGGTTGTTCAGTGACATCTTCCTTGGTTTCTGTATCAAGGTCACTCAAAATCATTCTTGAAAGAGGGGAATGACCATATGCTGAAATCATGCTGAGAGAAGGCAGAGTTGGGAGTAGTACAACTTCAAATGTCAATCCATGCAGTTTAAGAAAAACATACCCTGGTATGCTTGTACTTGTCAAAAACTCAAATGCTATTTCACCTAACATGGTTGGCTTTTTGTTCTTGCTGTCAGAAAGTCTGAAGATAAATTCACTTCCAATACTTTGGTGGGGACTTTGAGATAACTCACAACTTCTTGTTCATTCCTTTTCTGATTTCCTCATTCTATTGATATTATTCTTGTCTACACCATTTACATATCTTTTGAACCAACAAACCAACAAGAATTTACATCCCTTCCCATCCCCTTTACATCTTCAATGATAGATGAATGGATTAAGATGCGGTATATGTACAAAACGGAATGAAACTCACTCACAAGAGATAGCTTACTTACTACTTTGTGGGAAAAGAGAGGTCATAAAATGCGAACACCCTCACTTCTTTCTTTCAGTCCTCTGTTGCCTAGAGAACCAGGTCCAAACCCCTGTGCACATAATTTAAGGCCTCTCTGACTTAACACCTCAATCTTTCCATCTTAACTGTCACCAAGACTAACCCTGAGCTCCAAGTCATCTCTCCCCCAAACATACCCAGTATTTTCCCAGCTCTCTCACTTTTACTTATGATGCTTTCTCAGTCTGAAATAGATCCCACCTCCCTCTTCCAACCACACTCCTTTCATCTTCTCATAATCCTTTTCCATATTTAAGTCCAGCTCAATGAGGCCTCACTCATGTACCCCTCTATAAGCAGCTTTCAACCATGCCATCACCAGCAACAGCTCCAGTAATTTCTTCCCTGCCCTTCTAGTAGAATGCTCTTTGTACCTCATAGCACATCTTCCTTTGAGTATTTGTCTGCACTCCTTTGCCATTCTATGTATTGAAAGTGCCTTAACAGTAGAGTCTGCGAGGTTTTTAAAAGTTCTTAGACAGAAAGGATTTTCAATTATCACCATCTGAATTTGCTGAAGCAGAAGGAAAGTGTTATGCTCTGCTGCATCACATTTAAAAAAAACTTCCATATCCCTGCTTCCTTCACATGGATTCTCATGTTTATTTTTCAAATTTCACACCTTTCTTATTGTTTTAATTAAATTCTCTAAACTTCTTTTGGAAATAAGAGAAGTATTATTTTAATATGTTTCTGAACAAAATGAGCGCAAAATGTGGAGGAGGAAGTTAATTAGAGAGATGTACAATGGGTTGGCACTAGCTATTTTTCTTTTCTTTGAATTTTTTTTTATTATTTATATTTGACATCATTTGTAGTCCCCCGGGAATACCCACCACCATTTCACCCGTGCACCATCACCTCAGTCCCTTGTGCACCCTCTGGCCTCTTCCCCGTCTTTGCCTTCCTCCCNCCCCCCCCCCCCCCCCCCCCGCCATGGTCCCTTTGGTTTATCCCGGCTTTTTGGTCTTATTAAGGTTTTTTTTTGTTGTTGTTTACTTTTGGTTATAATTGCTCAATTCCTTGAGCTTATTCTTTAGAGAAACTAGGGGCATTTATAGAAACATGGATGGAACTAGAAGGAATTATACTCAGTGAAACAAGTCAGAAGGCAAGAGAAAAATATCGGATGGCTTCACTATTAGGAGGAATATGAAAGAATGGCACTAGCTATTTTTCAGCTAAGAAAAAGACTTCCAGGTGTCTCTTAAAGAACATTAGTAACAGACTCGTTTATTAGTAATAGACTTGTTGGGGGTGGGGACAATGAGGAGGGCACATTGCTACCCAGTAAATAACTGCATTTCCCAGATTCTCTTATAGCTCAAGTAGCCATATTATCAAGCTTTAAGCAATGAGCTATAAGGCTGAGATATACAACTAATGAGAAGGATGACATTTCTCTTTTGTGCAACCTGCTCCCTAGACCACCTGCCATCTTGTACTCTGACTTAGATCCAACTTTATGAATGATGGAGGAAATGGCTAGAAGAGGTTTTGGTACTTGATATTTTGTGGGTCTTTTATACCAGTCTTATACTACTTAGCTTCAGCTATGTACAAGAAAAATACATTTCTATCTTAGCTAAAACAATGTCACTTGGAGCTTTTGTATGTAGTCAAGTCTTCTAATCTGAACTGATAAAGATGATATGCTCTTATTTAAGCAGGGAGGACGAAGTCTGGGAATGTTTTCTTAATCTCCACAATTTTTTTATTCTGATCAGAAGAGAAGAGTAAACTCAAAAGAAGTCTGAGAATGGCCTATATCAAAATGACCAGAAACAGCAAGTGTTGTTGAGAGTTAGGAGAAAAAGGAATCTTTATACACTGTTGGTGGGAAAGTAGACAAGTTCAACACCTGTAGAAAACTGTATGGAGGTGTCTCAGAACATTAAAAATAGACCTATCACATGATTCAGCAACTCCACTCATGAGTATCCACCAGAAGAATGCAAAAACACTAATTCAAAGGGATACATGTATTTGTGTATTCATTGCAAGCACTGTTATCACAATAGCCAAGTTACAGAAACAGCCTAAGTGCCCGATGATAGATGAGTGGATTAACATGCAGTATATATACACAATGGAATGAAACTCACTCATAAAAGACGAAGTCTTGCCATTTATGACCACGTGGGTAGATATGGAAGGGATTATGCTATGCAAAATAAGTCAGAAAGAGAAAAAAAAATACCAGGTCACTTCACTCACATGCAGACTATAAAGAAACAAAGTAGAGGAACAGACAAAACTAGACCCAAACAAATTCTGAAAATCTGACTTCAGAGCTGAGGTTACCAGAGGAGGAAGGTTGGGCGAAAGGGCAAAGGGGACGGAGACTCAGTGGACTATGGTGCTTAGCTACTGGGGGTGGTATGATAATAAATATCTGAAAAGAGTGACCCGGTACTTTTAAATCATATACAGTGTTATGAACTGAGGTTACTTCAATAAAAATAATTTAAAACAAAAGTAACAAGTGAAAGTAACTTGAATAAAAGAACCATATCTCTTTGACAGGAAAAAAACAGTGAGTGGAATATTATAGAACTAATTCTGAGAGCTTAGGGGAGAGCAGATCTGAGGTGCCTGATCAAATTTCAAATGACCTGAGCAGAGTCCGGCGTTGGTGGTATAGTGGTGAGCATAGCTGCCTTCCAAATGACCTGAGCAGAGTGAAGGGGTGTTTTTCACACAGTTCATGTTTCAGTTAGAGTACCAGTGATGCTGGTATAAGCAGGGCCCAAAGGGTCTCTGCCCAAAAGAAAAGATTAAAAATCTGTGTGTCAGTATAAGAAGTAAATATAGGACAATTAGAGTGACTGATGATGATTGAGATTCAGAGAGAATATCTGCTTAAAATACACACTCTTCAAATTTGCTTCCTATTAAATACATTAATTTCATGAGCTTAATATTTACAAGAGTATTCTCAAGCTTATAGTGTCAGAAAAAATTTCTTTATACGGAACAGTCCTCTATTGCCTAACTGAATGCACAATCATGTAGTTTTTTTTTTTTTTTAATTTACATTCCTGAGGAGACTCTTTTCAATGCTTTCCCACTTGTTAAAAGACCCAAATAGTTCCCTGGCAGCAGCTACAAAAATTGCAGGAAAAGTGCCATGATGGGATAATTAGCCTAGGCTTGAATTTCAGACCCATTAAACAGTGATGAATACCACTCAACTCAAAAGACAGTCCAGCACTTCTACCAGTCATCTCTTTCCTAGTCTGTCTTCATCCTGAGTGAAACGACTTTATTTCTGTGTTCCCCAAGCGCCAGACCTCCGTACGGTTCCTGTCCTCTAGGAGCTCACACTTGTGAACTAACACTTGCATGTACTTGTCTTCACTAGCAAACTCTGGTTGCTTGTGTTCTTTGATGAACTTTAATTCTGCAGCCTATAAACCCACCTGCCCTGGAAACCACCGTTCTGCGGACACCGGTTCCCAGAGTCGCTCCTGTACCAGCAGTGTAAGTCTAGACACTGCCCCAGCCTGCTTTCATCTGACCTGCCCAGTGTCCAGTTCCACAAGTTTAAACCATGGGAGCCTTTTCCATCTCACGCTTCTTTTTTTTTTTTAAGATTTATTTATTTATGCATACAAGAGCTGGGGGTGATAGCTGGTGAAGCTACGGGGGTGGGGTGAGAGCATTCACCAGAGACAGAGTGGGGAACAGAACAGGCAGATGGAGTGAAATAAATGGGGTCATTCTAAGACAAATGCAAATATAGACAGATTTAGTGTAATTTGGGCAGACTTACTGGATTTTATTGTTGTTACTAGTACTACCGTGACTAGTATAATTAATCATTTAGTTATTCATGTATGTATGTATGTATGTATCAATATTTGAGTCAGCATTGGTTTACACGACTGTTTGTGTATTACAAGTACAGGATCTCGGGCCTCCCTGGTGGTGCAGTGGGTTGAGCACCACACTGTGAAGCATCTGCTGCAGAGCACTGAGAGTCTGATCCCCAGCCAGGGAAGGGACCCACATGGCCTCTCCCGCTGCTCCCCTCAGCAGTGTACTTTGGTCGATCTGCCTGTTCTGCTCCCCACTCTGTCTCTAGTGAATCCTCTCACATCCCACACTCTGGCTGTACCCCATCTTGTATGCATAAAATAAAACAAAAAAAAAACCCAACAAAACAAGTACAGGATCTTCCCCTTCAGGTGTTGCTAAAATACCACACCCACCAGCAAATCACTCACAGTCCACCACCACAGTCCATTACGCTCTCTCCCCATTTACTAGACTTTAAAAACAAGCTGAAGATTACTGCTATTCACATCATGGTCTCATCCTTGGTGTTGGACAGAGATACAAAGGATGGAGATAGAGCTTTCTAGTTTTTGGATCCCTCAGTCTAATGCCAAACTCTATTCCCAGCCTATTGTGTGACTGTTGCTTTCTGAGTATTTATATTTCCTCTTTCCAACTGGACAATACAAGCCTTGTAGTCAAAGTCCACATTTTACATTCCTTCTGTGTACTTTTGGAAGTCTTAAAGCTCAGTAAAATCGAGCTTAAAGGTCAGCTACCCAGGTATCAGAACCCATTGTTGACCATTCTTGGGTTGACTCATGACAGACACATCAATTCTCACATTTTTATTCCTGGAGCTTAAGGAAGCTTAATGAGAATGACGGGCGTGGGGTGGGTCATGGCAGAGAAATGTGCATTTTCAAGCAGCTCTTTGGAACTTCAGTCCTTCTCATCGGCAACCGTCACAGTGAAGCAAACCAAACAGGAGACATTCCTTGGATGTAACGTTTGATAACAATTGCTTCATACTTGGGGCTATGTGCTCTGCTGGATTTATTCTCATTCTGGTTTTCCTTTTTGAATTGTCCCACTTGACATTCTGAATTGAAATGATTTATCCCAAAAGTCGAGTGGTACACATACAAACTAATATGTACCTAATAAAAAATGTGTTAAGGAAAATGTTGGTATTTATCAGGATTCTTTGACTTGCCAGTAACTTTTTTTTTGTTTTGTTTTAAAGATTTATTTATTTATGCACACAAGTACTGGGGTACAGGCCAGAGTTGTGGGGGGGGGGTGAGAGGATTCACCACAGACAGAGCAGGGAGCAGAACAGGCAGATCAATGGAAGTACACTGCTGAGGGGAGCAGTGGGCACAGCAGGAGAGATCCGCTGCACCATGTGGGTCCCCTCCCTGGCCGGCAGCAGGGATCGAACTCGTGCTGCAGTGGCTGCGGTTTGCCTCACAATGCGTTTCCCAACCCACTGCACCACCAGGAAGGCCCGACTTGCCAGTAACTTAACCACACAAAAGTTCCCCATACTTGGCTATGCACTGGGGCTTCCACTCTCCACTTGCACCTCTGATTAAATTCTTGGGATTTCTTTGTTAATTTTCGATTGCTTTTCCAATTTATCAGAGAAAATCCAAAAGGCCTGTTTCTCAAGGTCAGGAGACCAGCCATGGACAGAAACACCTTCTGAGCTCATGTGTTGATCCAAGAAAATAGAAAATATTCAAATGCCAGGTTTGATTTCTCATAGCCATGTGGAGAATGACTTTGTTTACCATGATGCCTTATTTTATATTTATTGGCTCTTGAACTAAGACCTGAACTGCAACAGCTTGTCCCACACAGCCCTTTTCTGTAGAGCTAACTAATGTCATTTGAGACTGATTTTCTATAGAGCCATAGCAGGCAACTCTCTGGACCTAGTCTTGCAGTGTATCTTTCTAATGACAAGGCTTAGCATTTAATGAGGACTATTATGTAATGGACGGGGGTGTTTGTATGAGTGCATGCAAATATCTTGACTTGATTTCAGCCTAAAGACTTGTCTCTTGACGGAAAACTGATGCAGCTGAGAGGACTTCTAGTTTCTTTTTAACTCAGAAATCTGCTGCCTCAGTTTAAATGAGTCCTAAGAGGAGTTTAGGGAAGAGGAAGCTGTGGACCTACATTTACATGGCAACTGTGACTGGGCAAATTTTCCTGATCTTTGGGTTGAACATATCTTGGGCCCAAGGAACAGACTCCATGTGAATTAATGTCAAGGCTCTTGCTTAAATTCTTGCATCTTTTCACTGGTTCTCCTGGGGCTCTGTTCTGTTTGTGACAAAGAAAACTGGGACACTCTCTCTACCTTTTGCTAGAGATGGGTTTGTACCTCAGCTGGCATGATTGGAAATTATTCTTCCTGTTGCTGCTGCACCTTTTTCAAGATGAAGTGGAGGAGCCCTGCCATCTGCTGGGAATTGAGGGAAGTAACCAAAAGAAATTCATATTTTCAACTTTTTAAGGACAGAAAAAAGGTACAAAAAAACAAATCAACGAACCAGACTCTGCAGTGCCCCTCTGGGCTTCTAGAGATTTGTGACTTGTGTATTTCATAAACTCTTGGTTCCTGGATTCATTTTATATTTGGATCATACCTTAATTTATTTTTGAGAATCTCAATGTGTGAACTTTGAGGGATGTTTGATCACACCACAGGATAGGTTCTCATTACCATGAGTGAAATCCAGGTTCCTCTAACATAGGTTAGTCTGTAGTAAACAGGCTCCCTTTGAGTGTAGCTAGAGGTTGGGGGAGTCATACTTGACTTCCAGGGCATATTCCTGGCCCCTTCTTGGCTCCACTGGAGACATGAAGGTGGGGGGGGGCACCTTACCTGAGAGCTCCTTCCTATTCCTAGAAGAAACCACTCCTCCCCAAGTCTTCATTCTTTCAACAGGGCATAATAAAAAATATCCCCCAAACCTTGTGTATCCCCCTGGCAGAAACCTCACCCACCCCTCCCTCTCCATTAACACCTACAGCCTCATCACCATTCCCTGCCTGGAGAGCAATTTCATCATGCTTTGCTTCCCTGGTTATGTCCGTCATGAGAACTCCTCATCCTTACACTCCCTGCATCCTTTTGCAGCTAGAAATTTTCTCTGTAGCGTGAATCTTCACCTGGCATTTATAGTATCACCAGAATACTGGCTCCACCAGAATACTGGCTGTTTTTGGTGATTGTTCTTGTCTAGAATAGTGCCTGGCATGCACTAGGGGTTCAACAAACATTTGTTGAGTGATATGATGGATAGCTAATAATTTTTATTTTATTTGAGAATTTCCCACTATTAACAATATCCACTGTAGTGTGCTTTTGGATGAATGACCCTTCATTGACCTCTAAGGATATTTCTAGTAGCTGAAGGGCTCCTAGACTCCAAATCACATTACTTTGGCCTTAAGATTTCTTCCCCATGTAAATTTGTCAAAGAGACAAATGTACTCAGAGTAACTACAGATGCTCTTTTATCTTAACCGCTATGTGCCTGCCCTACTTGCATGTGTATTCTTTTATAGACAGCTAACCCCGGAGAAATCAGTTGGCAGGTTTCTGACTATATAGGCAAATTTGAGGTTTAGGGAATAATGGGAATTGGCATGTGGTGAGGATCCCAGCAATCATCTTTGTAACACATCATACTCATTGGGCTAACTTTTCACTTGACTGCTCAATCATTCATTCCCTAGAAGCTAGAAATGCTGTGCTGATGGTCTTACCTAGAAGGCAATGCAGCTGCCAGCTCCTCCAGTAAACGTGTGCTGTGCCATTAAACTGGAAATTACCACTTACATTCTGCAACACCAACCAATCAAATAATTCAACCCTGCATGGACTCCCTCTCTAATGCCATTCCATCTCTAAGTCTGTCTGTGTGGCCTGCTGAGGGACAGAGTTCCTCCATCATTTGTGATGGCCTGACTTTAAGGTCTGCATTTATGGTTGTCCAACATGTTTGTTGGTTGGACAGTCCCAGAAACACCAAAAAATTAAGAGATATGTGAGCATCTTTAATAGAAAGTGAGAATGTAGGAGACTGTGGGGAGTACAATTTTCCCTAATCCCACTGAGAATTTCCAGTCAGCCTAAAATCAATTTGCCACCAACTTGTTCCTTTGAGGGTCAAGATGTCCAGGCAAATCCTCATGAATCTGTAGATACCAGAGCAACACCTAGAACACCACAGTGATGGGTCATTCTCAGAGTGAGAGGACTACACCAACGAAACCTAAATCCTGGGCCCTCCCTGGTGGCGCAGTGGGTTAAGCAGTGCACTATGAGGCAAACCGCAGCCACTGCAGCATGAGTTCGATCCCTGCTGCCGGCCAGGGAGGGGCCCCACATGGCGCAGCAGACCTCTCCTGCCTCGCCCGCTGCTCCCCTCAGCAGTGTGTTTCAGTTGATCAGCCTGTTCTGTACCCCACTCTGTCTCTGGTGGATCTCCTCACCCCTTACACCTCTGGTCTGCACCCCAGTTCTTGTATGCACAAGTAAATAAATCTTTAAAAAAAATAAAGAAAACTAAATCCTACTTCTACATCAACTTGATTACAGCCTCACTCCCTCCCCCACTTCCAGTACTTCCTTTTACTCTGATGCAAGTCATAACAACAATCCAGTGAACTCTGCATAACCAAATCTGAGACCTCCACACTAAGCTTCGGCATAAGTCCACTGACAGGACTAAATGCACAGACATCCTTACAAATGGAATAACACTCCTTAACCCACCATCCCAGAAACTTAAAGGTTTCTTAGAGATGCATAAAACGGAAACATATATAGAAACTCTGTCCTGTATCACTGCTATTTCTGAGTCCTCTAAATTCCCCCGTGGCTACCTCTATCCGTGACCAGGCTCGCCTACAGCAGACCTGGCTGCATTGTCAGGCAGCTGGCCCCCTTGATGGGTGGCAAGCCTGGATACAGCAATACCTGTGCCACAAAAGCCCCCTTCTGGCCAGGACAGGCTCACGGAGCCTGTAGAGCGTCCAGAGGATAGATCTGAGATCCAGCTGCTTATCTGCCCTGAGCCCCTGCCTTGGGAGTCCACGATTTATAAAGCCTACCCTAAAGCCGAGGGGAGCCAGGACCTGGGCAGACCGTTTATGTTGCTGAGGGAATGAAAACTGCCACACATCCAGGTGGCCCAATATAACAAGAGGAAGGTGTGTCTTCCTTGTACGCTTGGTCACCAGAAACTAATTTTATCCTTAACTTTTACTGTACTTTCGATTTCCTATACTTGCCTGCCTTTTTGCATTAAGAATTTGAAATATGTTTCAAGGACTCACATCCTCATATAATCCTTTCTACTGGCCTAGAACACATTTCCTGTGCAAATGAACTTGTGTAGGTGCAAGCACACACCCACGTGGTTGGATCCTATCCTGTATCTTTTTCTCATGGATCTTCTCATATTGCCCAAACGAATGAAATCCTCTGCATCCTAAACCATCCCCCACAACCCAGCTGATTTTCTTATATGCTCAGTATCTGTGTTGCAGTGGGCATGAATTCTGTTTTAGGGAATAGTGATTTTTATAGCACACAAAATATGTAAATGTATTGGATCTTTCATCTATATGGAAGTTCTAATCACCCAAACTTTATGATCCTCATATATTCCATTCGTCGTAGTCCTGCCTGACAATGACCACAGCAGGTATTAGTCTCTGTTTCTCCCTGTTACCACGCTCTGGACGGCCGATGCCTGTCCCCATATGTGCCCATGGTAGTGCTCTGTCCTCGCCCCATACTTCCTCCAGGGGCATTTTCTTTCCTCATGATGCCTATTTTATGTTTAAGCTAAAACAACTCATCACCTAGCTTTCTTCGGTCATGAAGTGAGTACAGAGAATGAACTGGGGAGAAGTTCACATGGGTTTATAGTCCTCATGTAAAATATACTTGAATGTTATTCATTCTACACAACTTACAAAGTGATTCTACTATATGCCTCATATATCTTGGAGGGTAAGATTATTTCTAACCTATTTTGTATCCTGGCCTGGAGTCTGGTACATAGTAAATGCTTAATAAGTGAATATTGAAGAAAGAAGTGGTTCCAATGGCAGTACCAGAGGAAGATATCAGAATGTGAGTGGGTCAAGAAATCAAGTTTCTAAAACCTTGGCCTGCCGAACTGTCAAAGACGGTATTGGAGCTGAAGAGAAAGAGAGTAGGCTATAACTCATGGGTCACCGTGTGTGAGAGTCACCGGGAGATCTAACTCTCTTGCTGTGACCAATCAGTGCAGGACTGCAAAAACGAACCGGAAGGGCAAGTACCGGAAGGGAGCATTTTATCTTTTATGTCCATGATTCGTTTTTGGCATATTTAAATACCCAAGAATGTGATTCACCAGTTCTCAAATTTAACAAAATCCACTTTCAATTTGTTGTGTGCTCTAGTGATAGAGAAAACTTTCAATTATTTCTACTAATGCAATGGAAGCCACGGTACGCATAACCAAATGTCATTACTGTTTGCCTTTGGAAAGTATTATGTATGCCCTTCCCCCACCAGATTTGCTTTCATAATGATCATTTCTAGCTGAGGCTAATATTAAAATGATTTGACATTTTCTCTGTACAATGCCTGGTAATAGAAGCAGAGAAATGTGTGTATGGCAGAAAAAAAATAATCATGTAAAGCTTAGGACTGGCCACAGTTAATCATCCACATGGATAATCTACTTGTAGCAAGTGGGGTTCTGAATAGAGCTAAAGGCAAAGAGCAACTACGTACCCTGGATTTTAATGCCTGAGGGGTAGATGGATAGGGGAAAGTTACAGGGAGTGTGATGGGGAAAGGCCATGAGTAGGCATAAGCAACTGGGGTTCTCATCCCTGACAACACAAGGGAGGTCAGCCAACTGCTTGTGCTTGAGCTTTCTTATCTACAAAATGTATTACATATTATTATATGCCTCTTCTGCCTGCCTAAAGGCTGACTGTCAAGTGAGATAGTAGGCAAAGGACTAGTCAGAGTATTAAACACTATGAAAATGCAAAGCACTGATAGAAAAGCAATGAAGTAATTGTCGTCCCCACCTTTTCACGACCTGCCTTTGCCCTAACCCTGCTTGTGGTCTGCGCTGTTTTCCCCTATGAGTAGATGCATCATTTCTCGGGTGGTAGTTTCATTTTAACAGTTATCTTCCAGCTGCAACAACTTAACCTAGCGGCCCTCACAGTGTGGTCCCTGGATGTGGGACATCAGCATTATCTGGGATTTATTACAAATGCAAATTCCTGGAGCTACCCCAGGCCTACCAAAGCATACCCTCTGGAAAGGGACTAGCATCTATATCTTAGTCCCTCCACTTCTTGTACCCCCTATCTCCCTTTCTTGATTTATTTTTGCTTCACATAGCATCTTTGAATACTTTATTTGCTTACTTATTTTGTTTATAGTCGGCCTCCCCTGCTGGAATGTATGCTCCATGAGGGCAATGTGTTTTGTTCACTGCTGTGTCCCCAGTTCTGAGAACTGTGGCTGGCACCACCTAGTGGGCACTCAGTATTTGTTGAACTAATGATGAATGAGCAACTGTGGAACCAGAGAGATAAGAGAAATGCCATCCTTAGTGGTTCAGTTCACTGTAAGCTGTGACTATAACTGCAATATGCACTCTCTAGTTTTCCCAGGCAGGAAAATAGTGTACTGATTCATCAACGTGCTAGATGGCTGGCTGGCGTTAGGGACCAGTCTATGGGTTTGCAACAGAATGGAGTATGACGTGGTAGGAGAAAAAGAGACAAAGGATAAAAATCAGTTCTGAGTTCCAATCTTCATTCTGCCACTAATTTGCTTTATCATCTTGGGCAAACAGACCTGGGTCTCAGCTTTCTATGTTGATCTCAATGATCTCCAAGTTCCCTTCCAGCTGTGTAATCATGTTTTGTCTGGTTAATGTCTGTTTCTTCTAGTAAAATCTCTGTGAGAAAAGGGACTGACTCTACCTTTATCCACTTAGTTCATAATGTTCAGTACTTGGAGCATTCAAGTATTTGCTGAGGGAGCAAATCCCTTTGAAAACCAAACGGTGATCTCAGCCTTATCAGCCAGTGCTCTACATCACTACCATCGTTACATGGAACTGGGCTGCAAAGACCCTAGCCTGGCAGGGATCTCCAGGCACACAACAGCAGGATGCTGCCTCTGCTCCCCACCCTTCCCGATGGGCACAATAAAGTTGCACCATTCACTAAAGTGAGGGTCCAAGCTACGGTTGGGCAGCTGTGGGGTTTGAAAAAGTCTGGGTTGGGGGATCAGAGACTTGGATTTGAAACAGATATCTTCTATTTGCTAGTAGTGTGAGGTTGTACAAGTAATTTACTTTTCTTGTCTTCAGCCTCCTCATCTGAAAAATGAAGCCAGCATTGCCTGCCACTCAGGACACTGATGATTCAAGGCGATAAAGTCTATGAATTGCCTTCCTAGCACCTGCTGTGAGAAAGGTGTCGAGTAGCTGGGAGCCTCCTTATCTGCTTCTCCTTCCCTTCCCCTTACAAGATTTCTGACAATGCTTCCTTTTCCAATGAGTTGGTTAGTAGCACATGGAAATGTTCGAGGTTAATGTGGGATAAAGAGTAGGATCAAAAGTGCTTCTTAAAATATCTGCCTTGGGAAATATATACATATGTAATTTCTTTCAAGTAAATATATTTGCTTCCAATTTGCAAAATGAGATTTTGAGATTTGTTACTTTTTATGGCTTGATATCAAAAGGTGCAGTTTTGTAAATAGAATTTAAGACTATCATGGGAACATGCTGAGAGTAATCACTGAAAAGAAAGCATTTGAACTTTGGTGCCTCGATTTTCTGCTGCTTCCTAACCCCTCACGGTAGAGTGAATTCTCTCTTCCCCTGTTCCTGTCATGCCCCCTTTACTTTCCCTACCACACTCATCTGCTATATATGGCCATCTTGATTCTGGAAAACAAATTCTGCTGCTAGGCAACCAGAAGACAAAATTGCTGGGGGTGACATGACTCCTCCTAGTGACTGCAACTGCTGGCGTGCCAGACGTGCCCTCACTGCATCTGTCCCCAGCTAGACAGATCTTTCCAGAAAGTGGGATTGAGATGGGGTGGATTCTTGGCAGATAGTTAAGGGCCTCAGCACTCAACAGAAAGTATTTATAAATCACTGTATATCAACAGCCTGCTTTAGAATCATTTTATTAGAACACATTCAAGAAAGTGACATATGGAAAAAAGACAGCAGCAATTCTCAGTCATGCAAATGCCCGTTTAAGATTCTCCATTGGATGTAAATTCAAGTACAAAGACAGTCCTTTCCTGAGCCAGGTGCAATTCCAGAGAATGACACTTTGAATCGCGAGCGCGTTTCCTCGGCAAAGTTCAGAACACTGAACAAGTCCCATCCTCACAAAAAGATTGTGAGATACATTGAAGTGTAAACTTTCAGGATTTTAAGGAACCCTTTACCCAGCCCTCCCCCATAACCCAGCTGGGGGAAGTAAGCCCAACTTTGGGAACTCTTAGAAATAAGGTTAAGTCTATTGAAAATAAAGCAGTGGCCCTTAAAAAAATTAGAAAATGAATACATATATACATATATATATATGTAATGGAATCTTTGCCTCTTGCCTTGGTATGGGGTTTCCATGAATGTGTTGTTAGGGGTTGGGATTCTCTCTTGGGTATCTTGGGAGGTGGAGGACTGCTTTTTAAAAACTTTTTATTATGAAAAATTGCAAACATATACAAAAGTGGAGAGAAGGGTATAATGAGCACCCACACACCCAACTGGTCTTAACATTATCAATATGTGGCCAGTTTGTTTCACTTATTTCTTCTCCCACTCTTTTCTCCCATTCCCCCACAGGGTAATTTGGAAGCAAATGAAGGTTGGGAGGGTGGTCTTTGATCTAGAGACCTAAGGAATGAGTGAAGTTAGGGAGGAGCTAGAAAACTGTGACAAACTTGAGTAGGCTAAAATAGATGGGATGTGTGTAGGGGGAAATGCCAAAGTTTGGGCACAGCTAGAATTAACTTTCACCTTCCATAACCATATCCATAATCTGTCTGTTCTTTTTCCTCCCTGTTTCTTAGGATGTGGAGGAAGCAAGTCAGATTAGAACAATAGGTTTTTCCAATTTGGGGGCCACTGATAGTAGAAATGTTCAACCAGGAGAAAAACTCCAGAGACAAGTACCTCCCACGAATGAGCCTGTCCAGTCACATGCCAACCTGTAGTTCAGCAGGGACCTGGGGGTGCCTAGTGTTCATATAGGGTGCTGGGGTGGGTAATACACTGGGCCATGGGGCCTCTCACAGGTCCCTACTGTCCCACCGTTTTATACTTTGGAGAGAAGCTCAGCAACCTTGAATTGTACCAGCAGAGAAGCAGGGAGCCTGGAGGGGTGAGCCCATGGCCTGGGACAGGCAGATTCTGCTTGGAACATGGTGCCTCTGAGCAAAGGCTGTACCCCACAGCAGCCCTGCCAGAGCAGTTTCAAGAGAGGTGGGTGGTGGGAATCCAGGTGGGAGGTCCCAGCGGCGGCACAGCTAACCCGGAGAGCTGCAGGGACAAGTCCCAGGCTGCGCGCTAAACGTAAGTGGAGAAAGGATCTCCAGGTCCCAGGTGCCACCGAGAAGCAAGGTTGCCGTCCTGTTAAGAAAAGGGCTGGGCTCTGTGATTTGCATATGACTTTGCAAAAATCTGCACGAGATCCCATAGCCCTTCACAGAAAACAGTTAAAGCATCAGTGCAACCTACTTTATCTCTAGCAACCCAATGCACAGAGTGCGGCCTGGCAAACACACAATCATTGTTACAGAAAAGACAGCACTTGGTCTGAAGTTAAGAAGCAGTTAACTGAGTCCAGGATCCAGATGAGGATCGCTGACTGGCCAGTTTTCTAACTTTAGAGTGTTCAAACCCAGGATTTCCCTTGCATTAGTTCCCTGTACAACGGTCCTGCAGTGGCTTTCCACAGTCCCAGACTTATAAAGAGGAGCACAGTGAGAACACTATAAATAGGATGCATTAAATGAATCAGTGATACTTTCATACCCTTGTTTTGTTTTCTTGTTTCCATTCTTTAGGGGTCCCTATAGCTTACCAATAAGCCTTACTATCACATTCAATGGAGAAAAGTGAGAAAACTGGACCCAATTATGCTGATCTTTGGCAGCGACAGATTCAAAATTGCTGATTTCAAATGTTTCCAAGGTCTACTACATGTGGTAACTGTAAATTTTCCAAGGGGGGGGGGGCAGCTGGTGCCTGCGGGCTGCAAGGCTGGCTGTGGGAGCCCGTCGCTGTGCCAGTGAGTGGGGGAGCCTGCTTCCATGTTTCAGGGATGGCCCCACCATCTGTGAACATCTGACCATTGTTTCATGGTCAAAAGTCAACACTGAATGCTGGAGGAGTGAGATGTTCTAAAAAGGAGTGACTCTTAGCCAAGGAAAAAGCTTATGAGAAGTGTGAATATGATTTCGCATTTGACTGGGGCCCAACTCACAATGTCAAGGACTGCCATACAGAAAAAGAAACAGTCTGAAATTCCTGGTAACAACTCCAGATGGTCAAAAACTCAGTATACAGGAAACACTTGGGCATCGAGTTCAAATAGCAGTTAGCCTGAGCAGTGAGGGGCACGGTGAGACTTGGGAACTTGGAAGGGAGATGAGATTCTGAAGAAAGCTGTGCACGTGGCTTTGTGAAGTGATGGCACCGGTGCCTGCTGAGCTCACCTCTGCCAGGGCAAAAGCCACTTAGGAATTTTAAATCACATTACATTGATGAGGGGGGGGGGGTGGATGCTTAGCTAATCTGCCATCGACCATTCACGTCATTACCAGTTTAATTTATACATGTGCTATATGATGTCTGTAAATTTATTTCAATGGCAGAGTTTTATAGTTTTAAAATGCTGTATTTGACATTCTGCTCAAATACAGGTGGGTTACAATATTGAAGGGTGAGAACAGTTTTTGAAAAAATATCTTTTACCGTCATTATTATTAACGGCTTCAATTTACTGAGTGCTTACTACATGCCCGGCAAAGTGCTGAGCGTGTGGCATGGATCATTTCACAAAATTTGCACCACAACCTTTCAGTTGTGAGTAATACCATTACCCCATTTTGCAGACTGAAGCACTGAGAAGTCCTATCCGGGATCACACAACTGGCGTGGAGGGTGAGGTCCGAAAGGAGGTTGGTTTGACTGTAAAACTATCCTTAACTATGGTGCTATGCTCCCCTAGTAAAGGAGAATCCATCTGCTAAAGGATATTCATGTTTGTGTGCTTGCAGATTGCAAAGGTTATAGAAAGCCTCCCCTGCATATTGTAAAACCCATCTTATCCTCTGGGACCTAATTAAACATGCTTTGGGTTACTACTTCACTATGTATGTTCTTTAGGTTTTACAGAAATTTTTTAATTCCCTTTAAAACTCCAAGTTGTGACTGTCTCTGTGCATTGAGTTTTTCTGATGGTTTGGTAGATATTTAAAAAAATAAAATTATAAATGCATGTCAGCAGACTGAACACTTTTTTTTTTAAAACTCTGCAAAAATACAGACCCACTTACTTAGGAAACCATTATTTTATGTAGCCCAGTTGGTATCGGAAAGAGTGTTACCTCAATATATACCATGTGGCTTTAAAAATGACAATCATTAATGATCTCATTCAAATATTTTTTCAAAAGTCTGGTCTAAGGCAAGGATTACTGGGAAAAGTTAAGGTGATTTGTGGGGGGGGGGAAATGCCACTCAATTCACTTTGAACGTTAATCTCTATTATTTAGAAAATAACACACGACTTGGAATTTACATATACATTCCATATCCAGTCACCCCATACTTTTGGTATTGTGATTCAGAAGGTGGTCAAGGACCTGGGATTAGCTTGCTGGCTATCTCCCTGGTAATTCTAAGGGTCACCTGGTTTGGACTCAGTGCAGAGCCCTTTTTTATCCTCTCTATCCCTGGGAAATTCTGAATTTTGCAGCATTTCAACAGCAGCAGTTGTCTTTGTCACTCTCCATGAAGGTCAATAATTAGTGAGACTCACTGCAGGACAGTGACTTTCATTTAATCAGACCTCCCAGCAACCTCTCCTGAGGGGAGGGAAGGGATATTTGTTGATGCTTCTTCCTATATCTTCCCCATTGTAGGTACAGTCTTACAAACTCTTATTTGACTAATGGGAGGCCCATTCTAACACTAGATACTTATAATTTGAGCTTTACCATCTATGGAGAGATGCTCTTCATGCCTGGGTGCATAAGAGGCATCATTTGGCACCCAGCAGTATAAAATAGCTTAAGTGGGGAATGCATTTATTATATTATAAATTAATACTTTTTCTTCTCTACCAAGAATTCAAGGCAAACTCTTTGCAATATATTTTTAAAGGCATCTCCAGTTGACTAAGTGTTCTGGGTGTAACTTCTGATGGATTAGGGAACCACTGAGCCAGGGAAATACCTAAATTATTGTTGCTATAACTAAGTCACAATAAACAGTCCTCTCTAAATTCCTGACTCATGCCATGCTCCATGAGGCACAGAAGAGAGTGAGCTACTGACATGGGCAATACAAGGAATATTGATGTTCTTGGTATTTAAATTTCAGCATGATTTTTTTTTCATTTGATCAGTGCTAGGACTTACACTTTCATAGTCCAAAATGTTACTTTGTGTGTTTTTACCTGACACACCCAATTGTTTACATTAAAGGACTTGGTCAAGTGGAGAGAGTCTGCATAGCGGACATCCGAAAGACCTAGGTTCAAACCTCAGCTCTGCCACTCTGTGGTTGTGTGACCCTTGGAAAGGTCTTAACTTCTCTGAATGATATTCTCTTCATCTGCAAAATGAGGATAATGATACTTACCTTGAGGAATTGTTGTGGACAATGCCATTTGATCCATAATGCCAGGCTCATGTGAGGAGCTCAGTAAGAATGAAGCTCTTACTGACTTCCTCGCAGGCAATCTTCGTACTTTTCTTAGCCTGCCCAGGTAGAGCAGGTACTTTTAAGAAAAAAGCCTGCATCTCTGCTAGTGGATGGGGGTAGAAGTTTGTCCTGGGGGGACTTGATGTGCTCCTCCATGACACACAGGGAACTTTGCAAATACCATATCACTGGTTTAAAAGAACTGTTATCCTCCTCAAATTTCAAACTTGCGCTCAGACTGGAATTTTCCTTGATGTCACCATCAGAATTAAGCTGAGATAGAGCAGTAAAAATAAGGACTTATGCATAGGGAAAAGCCAAAAGCACCACGATACACAGTTTTGGACTAGCTTCTTTTCAAGGATTGATTGATTCTGGGAACTTATTTTTCATTCTCTCTATTTTGTCTGAAGGGTCCCTTTTTGGCTCTCACACTCACTCCAGGACTCCTTATCCCAAACTCTATGGATAAGGACCCGTTGGCTGAGCAGCCGGTGATGAGCAGGGGCCCTGGAGGAGTGCAGTTATGTTCTGCTGCCTGCTGTGCTCCCCACTGAGTGACAGGCCAAGCTCTCTCCACCAACGCAGCCACCCCAGCAAAAAGAAACCAGCTACAGTGAGGAAGAGTTACTCTCCCTGTTTTTCCTCTTTCCATCTCTCCCTCTGCTCAGAGATCCCTCTGAGGGAACTGTGTAAATGAGGCAGTGTAGAGAAGCACCCTTGAAGATATTTGTTTCATATAATTTTTTTTTGGTTCAAATTCAGAAAAGTTAGCACTGGTCTCTTTACCAAGAATTCTTACCATAATCAAACTGTTCCTCTTTCCTTTGACAGGGGGTGGGGAGCTGTGTGTTGACTAATAAGCACTCTCTTATTGGAACCTTGCAGCCCATGCAAGGGTGACACTTCCTCAGTGGGTGCTCTCTGCGCCCTAACCCTGGCTCCAGGGCCCCCCTCAGTCAATTTGGAAACGTCTTCCTGTGGAGTTTCAGGGAGTTAAAACCAAACTTAAAACACATCTGCTTTCTCTTTCTCCTACTACATATCTTTTCAGGAACTTGAAAGTACATTTCAAGTTTTTTCTTGCTTTTTCTCCAAACATCTGACTTTGGGGAAAAGCTGATGGACTTGTTGTTCCCTTGTTACCGCACCCCGCCCCTGAATTTTCCTTCTCTTTCTTTATATAGTTCAAGTTTCCTGACCTTCACAACCGAACAAAGTTGCCAGTTCCTCAGCTCACAACCTTGACCTCGGTTCATCCCTCAAGTCAACCCAAATTCACTCTCCAGTCACTTTCTCTCATCTGGAGAGCGTGAGGAGGAGTCAACCACCTGTTCCCTGCTAGGCACCTACTTGTGCCCTTGTTCCTGGTTCATGCAGACAGTGCATCTCAGCAACCATCTAAAAATCGTGTCTGTCCTTGAAAAGTAGCATCTATTAGGTTTTTTGGTTACTAAAAGTAATGTGTCTTATCATAGAAAATTTGGAAATAACTACTTCAGAAATAACTACTATTTATATTTTGGAAGGTTTCCTTCATATATCCATGCACACATACATATATGTATACACACATATGTATATATGCATACAAAGCACAAATACACACATATACACACACACATGTTCCTTTTTTGTATTTAACAGTAAAATTATTTCCTATGTTTAGAAGGAAAGAGGAAAGGAAGACCCCAGGCATGTGGGAAAGCTAAGTGCCCCCAGGCTGCAGCTCAGTTACACCCTTCACCTGTACAGCCATAGCCAGGAGATTTTGGAACATATGATATCATAATGTCATGGCCTGATGGCCAGGGAAGTATCCAAGATATGTCTGTTGCCCAAACCATGTAGATGAATATTTATTAGAGATACATGGCAGCACATTCAGAGACATACACAAATTTGTAAATATATACAAACACAAGTTATACACATAAAACATTTCATTCAAAGGAATATCTGTTGAACCCTTTCTATGGGTACCTAACTCTAACTCAGTGCACTACAGATAACACAAGGTATCTTCAGTTGCAGACACTAAAACTAAGCCAAGCCAAACAACAGCAAACTGGAAGAATCTGCTGTCTCACAAAATGCTGCGGGAAGGGAGTCAAGAAATCATTTTCATAATGAAGATCTGTTCCAACAACACTCTTCCCGGGGTCAGAAATATATTCATCAAGACAGAAGTAATTTTGTAGTGATGCAGCACAGGTTGGTAAAGAAAGGTAATTATGATTTGCAAGATCATTATATTTTAGTGCAGATAAGCACACATGTGTACCAGAAAAAAAAATTTTAGAGGAGAGGCTTGCAGAGAACAAGGGATCCAGGAAAGAAATAGGACCAGAGGGAAGGGGCTGTGTGTTTGAGGCTCTACGGCCTAAAGAATGCAGTGTGGTTTGGGAGACAAGCTTCTTCTCTTGAAGTCCTCCCAGGGACTGACTATATATTATACAAAAGGCCCACGCCAGGCTGAGGAGTGTGCAGTCACTGTGGTAACCCTGTGGGATGATGTTTCAGGAAGAAGATAGAGAATGAAGGAGAGCCAAGGTAGCTTAGAGGGAAAGTTGACGATGGAAGTTCTCAGAAGAGGAGCAGATCTGGGAGAGGGTAGATGGTAAATGATGAGTTTAGTTTCATTTCTGTTGCGTGTGTGCAGTGTGTCATCCAAGTACAGATATATCACAGATTGGTGAAGACATGTATTGGAACTGAGGGTGAAAGACAAGGTCTAGAAACAGAGCTCTTTCAACTCATCATAACAGTTCAGATTTAGGGGCCTCCCTGGTGGCGCAGTGGGTTAAGCAACGCACTATGAAGCAGACCGCAGTCACTGCAGCATGAGTTCGATCCCTGCTGCCAGCCAGGATGGGAACCCACATGGTGCAGGTAGACCTCTCCTGCCTCGGCCACTGCTCCCCTCAGCAGTGTGTTTCAGTCTGCCTGTTCTGCTCCCTGCTCTGTCTCTGGTGAATCCTCTCACTGCCCTGGGCTCTTGCCTGTACCCCAACTCTTGTATGCATAAATAAAAGTAAATCTTTAAAAAAAAGGTTCAGATTAAGGCCAACCAGTATAAAGTAAAATGTAGAACATATGCCCTGGTGGTTAAGGAATAGTATTTAATGGGGCAGGGAGCAACATTGGTGCAGGTATTTCAGAGGTGGGGCACAAGTTACTGGGGAGAAGTAGTGAGCTTTTCCATGAAGGAGGCAGGGTTCAAGCTGACAGTGAAGCGTGGGATGGATGTGATCAGGCAAGGTCAGTGGGCATTATAGAAGTTGCAAGAGTAGATCCTGTCAAGAGTGTGGACTCAGCACATTACTATGTACCAGACACAGTAAGAGATAGTAAAAAGTAAGCATCATTAAGACCAAGACATGGTGGCCAAAGAAACTCTCAATATAACAGGGGAGAAAGACAGACAGGCAACTGGTGATCTGGTGAGTGTAAATAGGTTGAAACATAAATTTGAGGGAAAAAGGAAATAATTTTCTAATTATTTATAGAAAAAGTCAGACACCAAAGAGGAAACACCTAGCAGAAATAGTGCTCATTATGCCACCGGATGATCCTGTGTCTGCTTGTTGGTTTTCTCTTTCCTCAGTAGAACTTAGCCTCTTTGATTTCATTGCTGTATCTCTATCCTGGAACAGCACTGGGCGCATAGTAGGTGCTCAAAAAATGTGAATAAGTGATCATGAAACTGCTATGAGGAGCAAAGTCACTTCAGAGATATAATCTTGGAACTTTTGTTGGAACATCAGAATTGAAGCAACTATTGTTGAAGCTGGGGAGACTCTAAAGAAGGAAGAATTAGAAGTTCACGTGCAAATCTTATTGGGAACAAAAGATAACAAATACATGTCAGGTGGCAAAGGGAAGAAAAGGGGTGCTGAAGAGATGGCTATACTAGAAGCAGGCGGGAAGGATGAGAGCCAGAGTCCCGTGGACAGGTTACCCTGAGACTCTTTCTGAGTCTAGAGAATGGAGGGACAAAAAGACAGTGGTGCCTCAAGGTGAAGATAAAAATAATTCTGTAACTATCATGCTAAAAAAACCCTCAGGATCTTTGATCGCTGCTCAATAAAGTCTAAATTTCTTTGAGTGATGGCCAGTGTCTGCCACGATCTGATCTACATACATGATCACTCTCTCCTGATTTCACATAGTTCACCTCACAAGCCCTGAATTTCAGCAGGTGTACCTACTCTGAAAATCCCAAACTGATTCTCTATCTTCCTTTCTCTCTTACTCTGCTGTTGCTGTTTGATCCACTCAGAACAACTTTTGTCCCCACCCCCAACACTAAAGCTGCCTGGATAAATTCTAGCCCCTTGGTGAAATCTAATGTTGAAGCATCTCTTCCCTTCACAAACTAGAAGTGTGGCCTAAAAAAGTTACACTCGGTGCCAATTTCTAGATCTCCCTCTCTTACCCAGAATACCAAATGCATTACCTTGTGTTTATTCTTGATTTATTCACTTAAAAATATTTACCAAGTACCTCTTATGAATCAGTAGTTGTTAGATTTGGTGATGCAATGGAGGGTATAAAGCAAAGGTCTCTGATCTCATAGACTGGAAGTCTGGTGGAAGACGTAATTATATAACCATATAAACGCTTATGTAATTACATGGTGATGTACCAGTTCATGATAGTGGAGAGTCTTGTGAGAGAAGTGATGTGGAGAAGAGACTTAGAGTCAGGACAGGCTACGAACAGAAAGAAGAGCGTGCAAAAGGGGTGGAAAGTGCATGGGGAGAGAAGGAATTTTCCAGGAAGAGGGAACAGAGGCCCTGGGAAAGGTTCAGATCATGCGGCCCTTACAGGTGCTGTTGAAGACTTTGCTCTTCACACACTACTGAAGGAACAAAGGAACACTACTGAAGGGCTTGAAGTCCCAGAGTGATGTGTGGAGCCTGCGTTTTAAAAGGATCACACTGGCTGCCAAACAGAGAAGAAACAATAAGGAGGTAAGAGTAGAAGACATGCCCAGACAGAGCTCTCTTGAGCCTTCACAAAGCAAAGTCAAACTATTTGAGTCTGGGCATCAGGTTGGAGGCTTCTTTATAGGCCTTGGATGACAGGACAGTGACTAGAACCAGAGTGGATTATGCAGATGCTCAATAAATGCCCAAAGATTACTGTGCCAGGCTTTTGAAGTCAGTCACTGGGACTGAGAAACATTTAGTTTCACCTTAACAAATCATTCCACTAATGCAAAGCACAAGCGATCACTTCAGGTCTCCAGACTGTTGGTGACATTCCTGTCAGGAAAATCCAGTGCTCTAGATAAGTAAACACCAACACATTTCTTCCCACTTTAGCCATTTTGGGAACACTTTTATGTCTCTGACTTCGTAGCACAGTTTCCCCTTCTTTCGACAACAAATATCAACAAGAGCAGTAATTTATGGTATAGTGCAAAATGCGAAAGATAGCTCAGACACACCCGGGCAGCGAGAACTCTTGAGTCTTTACAACATAAAGTCAAACTATTTGAATATTCATTTCTCAGCTGGCATTTGCTTTCATAGTTTTCCTACTTCCTCTTTTGCTGTCAGTAGCTTAGCCTTTGTGGTTATATGTGTGTCTATGTAGAAGTAACTTTCTCCTTTCCTAATTTTCCTATGGGCTAAGTGATTAGATGACAGATGGTAAGAATTACATGTAACATTAAGATTTGAGAGGCTTGACTGGAACAGCTACTTAATTTTGCTATGTAAAGACTTTATAGCTGGATCTTTGATTTATTTGTCAAGGAGTAATGTTCTAAATCTTGTCATATAATGTATAAAGTACAACAGATACACTTTAAAAAGTCAACTAGCTGTGGTTCTTTCATAAATCAGAGGTATATTTAGGGATGATAGCAGTCTGCATTATATATAAAGTTTCTATCTTGGTACACTATTCTGTGTGAAATAAATAGTGAGTTGTATTTCAAAATGTTAAATGTAAACAATGTCTCCTCTATCACATTATATGAGCAGCTCTTACAAATGTGTTGTCTTCACAATGTTAAATTATATGTTCATCAAGGCACAATAAAAAGAGTAAAAGGACTAGCCACAGAGCAAGAGCAGATATTTACAACATATATAACCAACAAAGGACTAAAATCCAGAATATATGAAGAAATCCTAGAAATGCATAGAAATCACCAGAAAAATAGGCAAGAGATTTGAATAGAGACAGCATAAATGATAAAATCCAATGACTCAATAAAGACATGAAAGGTTATTCAACATGATAAGTAATCAGGGAAATGCAAATTAAAGTCATAAGTAAATGTTACTATATACCCATCAGACTTGCAAAAAAATTGAAGTTTGATAATATCAAGCACGGTAGGATGTACAGCATTAAAGACTCTCATATATACTGGGGTAGCATATAAATTTGGAACCAGCATTTTGAAAAATAGATTACATCATCTAGTAAAGTTGAAGATATACACACATAGATATGTCCTATCACTTTGCAATTTCACTCCTATCTTTAGACCTTAGAAGAGAAACTCAAGTACATGTGCACAGATACATATATACAAGAATATTTATAGCAGCATTGTTCACAATAGCCCCAAATATCCCAAGTACAGAACAGATAAATAAATTGTGGTATAGTCATACAATGGAATACTATACAACAACAAAAATGAATGAACAGCTATACATATCAGCATGGATGCATTCCATAAAAAGAAGCGCTGAGCGACAGAAGCAAGATATTCACACACACACACATGCACCCATGTGCACACACAAGCACACTATGACTCTAGTCATACAAAATTAAAAAAGAGCCACATTGAAACTATATTGTTTAGGGACACATACAGAGGATGTAAAATTATAAAGAAAAGTAAGGACGTTATTATTATGAAGTCAAGAGAATGGTTACCTTTAGGGGAGAAGGACAGGGTTGTGACCAGGGAGGGGCACACAGGGGGCTTCTGGAAAGCTGGCAGTGTCCTGCTTTCGTGACCTGCATGGTTATTACATGTATGTTCACTGCATGGTTATTACATGTATGTTCAGTTTATAATTATACATTCAATTGTTTAGCAGTTTTTATGTACTTTCAGCATATATATTTTACATTCTAAAATTTTTAAAAAGTTTAATGTAAATCATACTTTAATAATTAGGAACATATTTTATCCATAGAAATAAAAGTATAGATAACAGTTAGCTAATCAGATAAGTCCATAGCTCTCATTTAGGTAATAGTATGGATTAAATACTCTACATTTTAATAAAAGTAATAGAAAATAATATGGTTGCAATATTAGCAGTTAAACAAAGCATACAAGAGCAGTCATGATTAAGGAATATTTTTAAGTATCTGATATCAGATTGGAAAAGGTAAAACATGATACACTAGATTGCAAGGCTGGAAGGAAACTGGCACTCATACACAGCTGGGCACAGTACAGGTTGGTACAACATTACAGAGGGTAATTTGAAAACTATCAAAATTTTCAAAGCATATGCCCTTTTGATACAGTAATTCTTCTAGGAGTTAAACTGTTAATACATTCACATCTCACAAGTGTGAGAAACTATATGTACGCAGATATTAATCACAGCACGTTTGCAAAGGTAAAAGATTGGAAATAATCCATCAATGGGATTTTAAATAAATTATGGCACCATAAGGCATGGAAAACCATGAAGCCACCAAAAAAACCCAAAAATAAAAACAAAAAAATGAAGTAACTCTACATTAGCTATGAAATTATTGCCCACATTTGATACATGGAAAAAGGTATATATACTTATTGTATTTTATACAATTATACTTATTGTATTTAATTACCTGTTTAAATATTTTTAAAAGAATGAATAAGTGTATGTCAGACTTTATGTTTCTAAAGAATGCCGCAAGAAGAATATCCGCAGTTTGAACCATGTGTATGTATCATTGCTTCACAAGTTCGTTTTAAAAATCTTGAACGTACATGGTTAAGGAAAAACAAGTTTAGGTAATTATGAAGAAGCATTTAAAGATTTTGCTAAAGAATTTAAGGGAATTTCAGAATAGTTTCCATCAGTGTTACGAGCACATTAAAAAAGCCTATTTTGAAATCAAAACAAACCAGAAGTATCAGTATCACTGCTTCTTAACCATGATTAGAAGAATTATTTTGGGATCAAAATTGATACAAAGGAGAAGAAATAGAAAGGAAGATGAACTTCAAGGCCAAACTCAAATTTCACTTTTGGTGTAAATAACTTCCAGTAATCCAGTAATCAGGCTACTTGTTGTTCAAAATGGGCATACTTCTGCTACAAAATGTAGCAATTGAGTTGTAAATTTGTAAATCATCTGACATACTCGTTTTTGTAATTTCTCAGATGGCTAGCAGTAACTGGCATAAAGGAAGTGCTAAGAAGAATCATTCCATTTCATAAATATATGTAGCATGTATATAGTCATTCTTTTGGTAGCATTTATAAGACACTTGGGGCTATGAACTCAGAAGACTACGGGGAAAGACAAAGATTATTCTTATATATTCTGAATCCCCATGGTATCAGGTCATCAGTAGACATTCAAAATTCTGTAGAAGAATGAATTCAGTGTACCAATATATTTGAAATGATTTTCTTTTCTGCTTCTAACTAATTTTAGTATTCTCTGTTAATAATTCTGCTTGGTCCTATGTGTATAGTGGTGGCTGCTGGTTGGTCCTCTAAATAATATAACCAACCAAGAGGTTTGGACTTCATGGTCCCTGTTCCAGGTATTATCTTAAATGTAAATGCTAGAGAGCATATCTTAAACATGTATTTCTTTTGGGATTTTCCAAGAAGATTTCATGAATACTATAAAGCTTTTTAACAGGTTGAATGGAAAGGCACAAAAATTTGCTACTGTTCTCTTTCAGGAGTTGTGGGGTGAAGTGTGGTGGGTAGGTGAGATGAGGGAGTCTCCGCATTACAGAATTCAGATTTCACAATTTCAAGGGCCTCCCCTTAACAAAGTATTCTCCATTCCTCATCCCTTTACATGCATTTGTTTTAATTAAAACAATTTCCTTTTTCAAAAAAAAAGAAAACTTTTTCTCTAACATTTTGGTTTAATCTGAGAGGAGAAATACAAAAATATTTGGGGTTTGAGCTGGAATCCGCTGACTCCAACAAAAGCCAAAGGATGGCAGTGGGAGGAGGGAGGAGAATCTAGTGTCCTATTTGGAGGTGATTATGAACCCTGGAATTAAAAATTGGGGAAATACCTGCAATTAAAAATTGGAGAACTACCTCCCACAAGATCTTTTTTTAAAAGAATTGCCGAATTACTTTTAAATAAAAGCTGCAATGGTGTCAGTCACAGAGACAAACATGGAAGTAGAGTTAAAAAAAAAAAAGAACTAGGGGCTTCCCTGGTGGCGCAGCAGGTAGAGCACCACACTGTGAAGCACTCATTATTCGATGCACAGCAGTGCAAGTTCGATCCCCGGCCGGGGAGGGGACCCACATGGCGCAGCAGACCTCTCCTGCCTCGCCCGCTGCTCTCCTCAGCAGTGTCTTTCAGCAGATCTGCCTGTTATGCTCCCCACTCTGTCTCTGATGAATCCTCTCACCCCCCACACCTCTGGCCTGTACCCCATCTTTTGTACGCATAAATAAATAAATCTTTAAAAAACAAAAAAACCAGACCTAAGTTCCAATGCACACCAAAGGCCACAAAACTGAGCATATTTAGGATCGTATCAGCACAGGGGACAGTCTGAGCAGGTGACCAGGGCCTCTGCAGGTAGAAGAGCGCCTGACCCACAGCTGGAGCTCGGCATATGGCCAGTGAGTTAATAAACGAGAGAAAAAATAACACGCATCAAACCCTGAGGAAAAGATAATGAGTATTTAACATTCTCTGTTGCACTCACTAAATCAGTCTGTCACTCAGAGGCAAGGCAGCAACAGCAAAGAGGAAGCAAATCTTTAAAACACCCATTCCTGCAGCTGAAACAGGAGACAGCAAAACACAGTGCTTTTTTGTTTTGCTCCCTTCAGGACATGTAAATTCAGAGCGAGTGCAAGCCCTGCAGTGGGCTGGGGCAGAGACAGTGTGGGTGTCGGTGCACCCACTATGCACTCCACAGCCAGCGTGAGCAGGGGTTGTGCAGAGTGGAAAAACAGCCCTACTGGACTTCCAGGCGAGGTAAACAGCTATACATCCTTCTGCAAATAGCAATTTCAAACAGACATTAGAGCATTCGGAAACCAGTTACAGCATCATACCCAAAGTGGATGAACATTCTGCACTTGGAAAGCTCAACTGTCAGCCCTTACATCTGGGGAGGCTGAAAACTGAGGATCAGCCCTGATCCAGGGAAGTGTGTGCTCCGGCACAGTGAGGGACAGGTCTGCAAGGGTCACGGGCAGGCGGCGGGAGAAGAAAGGAGACACTGATTAGCAGTGACGGGAGGTGGGGAGACACCTGTAACTGGTGCTGTTGCAGTTCTTCACCATCCCCCCTCAGTTTTCTCTCAACAGGAAGAAGCAGGCTGCTCCCCTGGGCAGATTTTGCCACTTAGTGTCCCTCAGCAAGGTACTGAACCAAAGTGATGTCCGCACTGTTTCCTAGCCGTGGGACACCCCAGAGGACATGCAAACTTGTTTCTCTTACAAGGCCCTGCTTTCTGGTAACAGAACCATATCATCTCACTCCAAAGCCACAAGCCCTAGCTGCGCCCACCCCCAGGGTCCACCTGCCATGTTAGTGGTTGTGGCAGAGAGGGGGTCGGTAGTCATTTGTCGGCAGTGACCAGTGATGCTAAGCTCAGCTGCCAGGTAGCAAAGCCCAAGCAAGCATTCCAATCTAAGTTCAAGATCAACAAATGGGGGAGCAGTACCCACTTCTTTGTCCACCACACTTCTTCTCAAGAATCCTAGGTTATGCCTGCAGATAACATGTCACATCTTACAGCGTAGCACACAGGGGAAAGGTAGCTCCAGCCAGCCAAAGCAGAACCACTTCTTCAAAGCCCCACCTTCACCTGCCTATCCCCAATGTCACTGCTTTGCTCCAGATGTTCATGCTTAACAAATTTTTGCTTAAAGTTTCTAAAACAGTAAATTTCCACACCCAGTAGGAGAGCACACCTGCAGATATCATACTCCTGGTATCACTTATAAATTACCCAGAGCTCATCTTTATAACAATATTTCTTGTAGCTTACTTCCCCTATCATTAACTTGAATAGGGTAGATTCAGTTTTGTCCTGAACTAAAACAACTTGCTCTCTAGGTGACACAGAAGGTAGTAAAGGGTGAGTGGCAGGCTGAGAGACCTTGGCAGCATACTCTGGGAAAAACTTGCCCAGAGAGCTGCCGCTTCTCTCTCTGCCTGTAGAGTCCAAGCCTCACTCTGCATTCCCCGCCCCCTCTATGCCACCTCTCCTTCTCCTGCTCCTTTTTACCAGCAGAATGCAGGAGATGTACTTACTTGGGACTTGTCTGCCTTGCACTGTCGCCAGCTAATCCACTTTAACATGTTGGTTTGCTCTCAGTTTGCTTTCTCCTTTGACCAAAATTTTTAAAAACAGAAATTAAGTTTGTGCTGGGCTGAGGCAGGGCTGAGCTGTTCTGGAGACTCTGCTCCCGGCAGCTCCCAGCAGGATCAGCAAAAGCACGTTTCTGAGCTCACTGCCAAGCTCTCAGAGCCCAACCAGGAATTTCCTTCAGAGACATGAATCTGTCTAGGGCAGAATCACACCCCCACCAAGGTAGTGACCTTGACCATCTAAGTCACAAGTACTTGGTATCAAAGACTCTGTGATAGGCGCTAATACTTAAGAAGCTACTGTGTCCTTCTGCCACACCCCAGCCCAGGGTGGCCTGGGCTGGGCTACAGAACCCTTTGCAATTCACCTGGGGTCACTATGGATTTTCTGGGGCTGAGGCAGGGTGGCCCAGAGCAGTTGAAGAAGAGGTAATAATAGTGTTTGTTTTTTTCCTGCAAGGATCTACAAGGATTACTACCAAAGTATCAACACTATGATTTTACTCCAATTTAGCAGGGACGAGACAGACATGGGTTGGAGTCGTTGGTCTGGCCTTAATAGGTTTTGTGGCTACGAACAAATCATTTTGTTCCTTTTAAACGGGATAGAGGAAAAGACTAGATTTCCAATCTTCATTCTCCACTAAGATTATATTTCAAAATTCCAAACTCCTCAGAGGTAAATCTGCCCTCAGGCCACCTGCAGCTATCACACATGGATCTCATCCACCGGCAAATCACCTTTTCCAGTTTCCCTGTTTCTACAACAGACGCAGGTTTAGTGCCGCCACCAGAAAGGAGTGAAGACTGAGCAGCACAAGAGCCTAGAGCCTCCTGAA
Organism: Galemys pyrenaicus; assembly: GCA_019455555.1. Classification (NCBI taxonomy): domain Eukaryota; kingdom Metazoa; phylum Chordata; class Mammalia; order Eulipotyphla; family Talpidae; genus Galemys; species Galemys pyrenaicus. Next base: position 488,847 of record JAGFMF010011415.1, read on the forward strand.
AGCGCTCCCTTGGGTTCCTGCACTTCGCCTGCATGCAGCCAGCTCCCCAGGGGCTATTGTGTTTCATGAGACTCCTGTGCTTTTTCCAATGATTGACAGCGTTAAAGGTGGATTTCCCAAGGGTGTTTTACAACACTGGATAGAGCAATGGTGCCATGAGAGTCTGCCCCGAGCCAGCACTGCATTTTCAGCAAAGTGTACTCCATCCCCTGTGGCGCTGTGCAGTGAATGGACGCTGATCATCTATTTGAGCAACATTTTATTGGAGGAAATCTTGTGCCTTCAACTCCTTGCACTTTATCAGTCTGTTCTGAGAAGCCAGAACACTTGAATGTTACTCAGTGCAGGATGGATGTGTGCTTCTGAGCAGTAACAGAGACATACAGAGGAAGCCTTTGGCCTCCCGAGCACCAGGCTATTTGCATTTTCTTGCCCACTGTAGCTAGCCTTCCCTCCTTTGGGCACCAATCAACCATAGATCAAAGTGACAAAGGAATTATACTAGGGGGGAAATCTGTTTTCAAACCTAGTCTTGAACTTGAATTATTCAGACAAGTTGGGCTTAAAACCTTCAAGTGAAAATGACACTTTGACTGAAGATTACACAGCTTATAAAGTCCAAGTGTAGATTTTAAATACATCTACTTCAACCCCAGGTAACAGGACGTATAATTATGCACTCTCTTCAGGCTTTTATTTAAGGGTTAGAAAGTGTTTTAGAAGGCAACATAACTCTCTTGTCTATGAAGGAATATTTTGTGGACCCTCGGGCCCCCCGGAAACAAAAGGCAGAGTGGCAGAAGAGCTGAGGAATCTCGCCTAGAGACTACTGCATTGTCTTCTGTCTTAGGGTACTGCATTTAATGGGCTGTATCTCCCATGGACGGTTCACCTACTCAGCTGTAACACCTGCTAAATGTAACACTCTGTCACAAGAACATTCTGCAGACTCAATCGTAGGTGGGCTATCCTGATGGCTGTTAAGAATCTGTCAAGCAAAAACTATTACCTCATGTGAACCAACTGGATTTTTATTGGCTCTGACACTGCTGAGTCCCCACATTTCCAAATGTTTGATTTTCTCTTCAGTGGCAAAATTCAGTGATCTGTGAGTCCTTAAAACTCCAGGGAGCATACTGTCTGCTTTCTTGTATGGAATTACCCTGTAGTCACCGAGACAATGGCCCAAGACATGTTTCCTTTACTGCAGATACCCTTTCTTAGGTAACCCTGCAAAGCCCTGGGAAACGGATATAATTGCCGTCACTGTTCAGACTAGACGATGGAAGCACAAATGGTTCAGTGACCCACTCCAGATCGTACAGCTGGTAAACAAAGGGGATGAATCCAATCCATACCTGCTCTCAAAACCCACCTCCTTCGTGCTGCAGTGCCTTCCTTTCTGCAGAAGGCACCTTTGCACCCACCCAGCTTCCCTTTCCTGCCAAGGCAGCCGTAATTCCTATAGGGAAAATCATTTCTTGTATCTAATTCAATCAGAGCATTAGCTTACTTTATCTTAGAAGAAAAACTGAGCAGTATTTGATCTCTGATGCATTAATAGAAGATTAGAAGATTAGCGATGCAATCCTTTCTCCTTCTGGGTGTTTACTGTTCCTCTCCAGAAGAGAGTAAGTTAGAGGAGGACCTGTTTGTTCATGCTGTATCCCCAGTATGGAAAACAGCACCTATTATGGAATAATTAGGGCACCAACACAGTACATGAATGAAGAGGGCTGGAAGCAGCCAATGCAGGGGCCAGGTTTTCACCAAAAAACCACTGCAGGGGCTGGACCTGCTATGGCTACAGCCCTTGTACCTAGTGGCTGCTATGAGTCCCGGAGTGCAGGTGCTAGGATTGCTATCTCCTGGTTAGTCAGTGAGGTTCAACATAAGTCCTCTATTCCCAGAACCTCATGCGACCAGGCTGCCTTTTGTAATAGGCAATAAATGAAACTATAGGATTCTTTTAACTTTCCACTTACTTGGGTCCTCACCATCTCCAAACTGAGTGTGCCTCCCAGTCAGTAAAACAAAATTTTGGTCAATTCCAGGACACTGATCAGACAGTTCTGAGTCTGAAAGCCGTGAGTTAGCTTCTGAAATCTCCAGGCTTCTCTAGGCAGTTCCCTGCCCCCCTTCGGCACATTGCCATTATCAGTCCACCTTATATCTGAGATCACACTAGCTTGTTATAAAAACTCCTCATTCAAATCACCATCAGCTCTGGGATGTCTTAGCAGTGTTCTTTCCCTTACAGTTTTTGCACAGAATAGCACATTTAACTGAATTGCACTTTGATTTCTGTCTCCAGTCACAGAATTTCCATGTCTAGAAATCCGCAGTGACTTTTGGATGGAGATTATTCCTATTACGATGGGTTTATAATGTTCAATTCAATAAGCATTTACTGAGTGTCTCCAGCATGCTCAGCCCAATGGTAAACAGACGCACAGCGACCGTCAAGGTGCAGATGGCCGCTTCTGTGCCATTAGCTGGAAATTATCCCGCAGACACCCACCATGTGAAACAGCAAAACACGTCTTCATGCCACCTTCCTGAGCAGCTTCGCTTGCTTAGCATTCTGTAATTCTGGGTTTCTTTGTAGTATGGTTTTATAAAGACCCATCACTTAATAATACACACACAGACAAAAGAGTCTTTACAGAGGAATGCCCTGCTAAGAGCAGTACAATCATATTCCTGAACAGAACAGGAAGACACTGTGGGATAAAGCAAGCACACCCACTTGCCTTTGGGGAAAATCACTTTTGTGTGGCAGAGGTGAAAGGTAGAATCATGCAGACCCTCTACGGCTGAATAAAAGCAACTTTGGGGAAAGCTATTAATGCCATTTCTGAGCACCCACATTGGCTTTGTCAGCATTTAATAAAAATTTAAGAATATTAAACTGGTTCCTCATCAAGGGAGAATTTGCATTTTAAGCAAGCAATTCCAGCTTTCTTGCTATGAGGAAAAGTATGTTGTTTTCTAGGGAAAGTCAGACAAACAGGGTTCTAAGTGTTAAAATTGGCATGAGAAAGTGATAGTATGAATTGGCATTTTCTTCTAAATTTTGTCTTTTTGGCAAGAAATTGCATGAAGTCACAGAAAGTATTTTTATCCAATAGCCCTAGGAGATATAGTTGACATACTGGACAAAATAAATTATATTGAAAACATGCTGAAATACTAGAATGGAACTAAACAAGAGAAAATAGATATAAAACAGTTTGACATGCTGGTCAACTAAGTCATCTGACCAGTTAAGGGCAGTGCATGAAAACAGACATGGGATTTTATGATCCAATACAGGACATACTTTTTTGACACGGTATGTCATCTGAGGGAGGAGACTAGAACTAGTAGCCTCAGAAGTAGGAGATGAATTTGTATTAGTGAGATCACATCTACAGTACTGTACTCCATTCTGGATGCCCTGCTTCACAAACAGTTACACTCCAGAGTAAATCCAGGGCAAGGTGACCAGGATATGGAAAGGTCTGAAAATATACCAATACAAAGAACAAGTGGAGAAACCAAGGCCTTTTAATATAAATAGAGACGATAAAGAGAAAAGGCAGGCTATTGTTTTCAAAATATCTAAAGCCTTAGAGACTGCCACTAGCCAAATGCGGTAAAATGTGGATTAAAATGAATGCCCAATAATAAAATAACCCAAGAGCCAATGCTTAGACTCTAAAGACTAGTAAAGCTGCTCTGTTTACAGGTAAGTGAGCTGAAACTCCACCCCTTTAGGTCTAACACAGGGAAGAACATGCTGACAGTTTGTTAACAAATGCTCAAACTAGAGGCCAAAACTCTAGTCAAGAACCTCAGGGCCTCCCTGGTGCTGCAGCGGGTTGAGCACCTCACTGGGAAGCATCAGTGGCACAGGAGCGTGAGTTCCATCCCCAACCAGGGAGGGGACCCACATGGCACAGCAGACCGCTCCTGCCTCACCCACTGCTCCTCTCAGCAGTGTCTTTCAGTTGATCTGAGCAGAACAGCTCCCCACTCTGTCTCTGGTGAATCCTCTCACTCCCTATACCTCTGGCTTATACCCCAATTCTAGTATGCATAAATAAATAAATAAATCATTAAAAAAAACCAAAACTTTAAGAGATCTTCACAGTCTGCTATGTCATTGTCTACTCTTTTTCATAGTATATCAGTTTTTGCTCTCCCTCTAAAAAAGGTGGAAAATTAGCTTTTACTGAATGTCTAACAGGTACCAAGTAAATATATTTTACTTACTTCTCTCAGGAGCACCATGACATGCTATTAGCTTCGTTTTACAGACAGGACCATTAAGTGCAACAACTCACGTAACGTGACAGAGAGTTAGTACCAGAGTCTTCACCCAGGTGTGTTCGGAGTCCCTCCACCACACCACAAAATAAGCACAGGGAGGCTGGAGCTAGCACACCACAGCTCCTCAAGTTGGTCTGCTGTGTCCTTAAATTGTTACATTTTCCTCCTCTACCCAGCCCCAAAGTACCACTCTTCTGTTTCTCTGAATTAGAAGAGGAAGACTGGGGTCTTTGCTAGAAATCCATGGCTAAAAGGCTTGTGAGCTATCACTGTCTCATCCCCTCCCTAGAGTCAACTGTATCTGCCCTTCTGTTGACTATGGCTCAGTTTACCTGTATCAATCCAAATTTTTTACCTTTCTCTTCTTCACAGTGTGTTCACCTGACCACTTGGAAACCAGTGGAGACCAGTTCCTGGCTATTAGGTATGGGGAAATGTGACACTGTCGATAACACTTATGAATTCCAAGATACCAATGATGAGTAAGAACATTCTAAATTATAGTGCATGGTGACAGACAGTCCCCCCCTTTATTTTTTCTGACACTGTGACTATTTCTAAGTGATTTTTCCAGGGTTCACGTTAGACTTGTGATCTCCTGACCTGCTGCTCACATTTCCTAAGGCCTAAAGACTTTGGGGATTACTGACCCAAGAGGCCAGGCTCCCCAGCTGACTAAAACTTTTTGCTTGGAAGTAGGGAAATTTCTACGCTGCTTAGAGATTTTTTTATGTTGGTTTGTCTGTATGTCTGCTTGACATCTGTGTGTTTGGCCGCTTTGAGATCACTTGTTTTAACCACCTTGTCATGCTGAAGTTCCCTGGGAGCAGGGGATGTGCCCCTTCTATCCATGCATAAGTATCTCCCGAGCATTTCTGTGTGTTCTCTGCCAGGGGTATAGCTTTGGAACAGAGAGACCCCTGTCTTCATTAGGGCATTACGCTGGGCTCTCGGAGATACACGTGAATGCAAATTAGGCAAACGGGGCTTGGCAAATAGTTCAAAACACTATCGTTTAAAGCAGAGAGCTTGGAGAGGTGCTTTTTCACAAGTATGAAACAGCTTATATCTAATGTAAAGACTGAGTTGATCTAAGTATTAGGAGTTCAATGCTTTGACTTTCAGAGGGGAAAAAAAATCCTGACAGTGAACCATGGCATCTCTAGTTTCTGTTTTTCCACTAACTACTAGAACTCTCTTGGATGAATGAATTCACTCTTTCTGGACCTCAGTTTCCTTACTTACAGAGTAATGTGTATGTATCAGTATCATTAACAGTGAAATGCTTGCTGTTAGCGGTGTTCTACCTTAGCCTCATTTCCCCTGCCAAAAGACAAGGGGCCGGTGGGGCCAGAGGCTTCCTAAGACAAGTGGCTCTAAGGCTTTTAAGTCAGGGATCCAAGGATGACGGAGGAGCCGCTGGAAGGACTGAAGCCTCTGGACCATGGAGCCAATAGACTGTATTGAGCATGAGAAGCACTGCACTTTGCTTACCACCCACTGACTTAGAGTATTCTAGGTTATGTTTCTAATCAACAGAGCAGAGGAGAAGGTAAAATACAGGAATTATTTTCTTTGTATGATTTTACAAGCAGAAAAGCCCCAATTTTCCATTCACTCTGATAGTCAAAAAACGGAGTAGAAACTTGATGATAGAATTAAATTAAATGTCTTTGAATAGTAGTCTAGAGCATGATTAGCTGGACTTAGGAAATTTGGGGGCACAGTCTTTTTCCCTTGGTAAGAAAAAAAATGGAAAAGTAATGAATACAAATCATCCTTAAAAAAATACCTGTAACTTAACTATAATAAAAATGAAGCAAGGACACAGCCTGTTGCCTGTGGCTGAAGAATAGAACAAAATATGAGGTGTATTTAAAATATGGCCAAATAGCCTTTGAAAATCCATACCATCATTAATACATCACTGATACACAGCAAAGTTTATTTTATATTCTTTCAACCCTGAAGTAAGCAAGTGAGAGTAGGGTCAGAGGCAAAATCCTGCAGACAGTTGAATTCCTCACTCAGTTTGAGCAAATACATAGGGTCTTTGTTATAGCCTCTTTTTCTCTGTCCCCATCAGAGGTCTTAGCATCTGCTTACTTGCTTTAAAATGTAAAAGAGCAAGTGACTAGGTGGTCTCACAAAACTAGCACCTTCTGCTTCATACATGCTTCCTGGCCCTCTATCCTCAGGGACTGAGCCCCAACAGTCTGGCCAGAGGAAGGCTTCACTTCTACTACTTAAGAGGCTCCCCATATCAGCCAGCATCTTTGTGACCATTTCCCAAATCACTGATTTTGGTTCAACTTTGAAATAAGCCCCATTCAAATAATTATAAACGTGAGCTAATCACAGCCACAAAGGCCTCAGGAAAATAACCCAGTTTTAGTCTCCCTGAGTCCCAATCTTCCAGAAGGGAGGACAGCCCAAGCAGCCCAGGTGGAACACCTCAGAAGGCAAGGAGACCCAGACTCACTAGTCACCCTCCCCACTTCTACTAAAGGCACAACATGAGAGACCTGGCTGAGCATCCCAGTGTCCCCACAGACAAGCTTTTCATGTGGCGACATACCCTGTTCTTTCCCCTGGCACAAAGAAACAACCAGCTCAAGTTAGGCTTCGTAGTGGTAGAAATTCCTCAGGGTGTATTGCACTGGGGATTAAGTCAACAGAGTCTTGGGGAAGGAAGGCTGGAACGCTGTCCTACCTTGTCACTGTCCACTGTGTTCTGAGAGGTCCTAGAGGCAATGGAGATGGTGTCGGGCTGGCTGCTCCCATCCCCCTGGCTGTCGATATCCTCCACTCCATCCCTGCAGGAAGAAGAGAAAAAAACAAAAACAGGGGTGGGGGTGGGGGGACCACTGTGGGTTTAGAGCACACAAGGATTTCCAGCTGGGCTGGCAGAGCAGCGCCTCAGCACTTTCTAGCAGGGATTTGTCTAAAATTATCCCACTAAAGGGAACTACATGATTTTCAGTGGTGTAACCTCTTGCACTGAGTGAACATGTAACTACTGTGTTGATAATGAACATAAAAGGACCCCTCCCCATTGCTCCTCTGGCCCATGCTGCAGCGAGGGATTTTTTTTTTTTTTTTAAATAACTAGGACTGCATCTGTAACAGGCATTAGGGAGAGGAAGAGCCAACTGAGGACCTACGCTTCAATCAGTTGCCGGGGTGGGTCATTTCCAACAACCCCTGTGTTTAGGATAGTCAGAGTTTTCCGGCATACTCTGGCAGGATTTGGGATGGTTTGTAGTTGGCATATGTGTATGTGTGAGTGTATGAACTGCTAAGGTTTTTGTTTTCTGACTTGTATTTCTTTTGCTCAAGAAAACAGGGTGGGATATTTTCTTCAGGGAGATTATATTTGGGAAGTTATTGATATTGGATCCTCAACTCCTTGGTTCAGAGGAGAAATTTATTGCCCTCATTTAACAAGATGAATTGTTTAATTCATCCAGAAGACCAAGGAATCTTCTCAAAGACAGATGAACTGTACAGGAAAACTGTAACTGCACAGAGTCCACAACAACTTCAGAGTCAGCTGTGTGCTCCCATGTGTCTGATAAGACATTTTTCCAACTGCACTCCTGGTATTGGGACCCTTCCTGGGCCCCAGAACCACACAGCTGTCAACTTGCATGTTCCTCTAACACCCCAGCTTTAGAACTCTGCACCAGCCTTGCACTGAATTCACATCGATGGTCAAGGGGGATTGGGTGCTTGGACTGGTGAAGGCCCAGTGGTCCATGAGGAAAAACTAGAGGCAATGTAGGCCAGGTGTTGGATAAATTAGCACAGGAAATGACAGTTTTTTCCATGGAGGCCTTTATGCAAGTCACACCTCTGATGCTGGTTACAGGTCAGGGAACTCATGGCCTGAGAATATCTCTGTAGGGGCAAAGTGCCCCATGTACTGAGGCTTCCTCACAGAGTCTAAAAGATCGCTATGAAGTGCATGTGTCCATGGACATGTGTGTGCATGTGGATGTACATGGGCACACATAGGTTATTCACAATATCTACTATTCATTAGGAGAGTTTTCTCCCATCCAGAACACTTCTAAGTTCACTGCTCTCTCATCAGTGCTTGTGGGCTTGGGAAATGTTAGCTTATTTTAATAATATAAGCCACATATTTGTAAGGAAGGAAATTCTGCTGTAAAAAGGAGTTGTGTGATGCATCTCAAAACCAAAAATAAAGGACTTTTAGATCATCTGTTGTTTTGGATTATCTAGGCCACTGTTCCCCCACCACTTGTAGATATTTAAGAGTTGGCTTTGCTTTCTGCTTCCCACTATCCTGGCCCATTGCAGGCCCTTCTGGTCCCTTCCAGATGACAAAGTTCTGGGGGATGTGAGAAGCCCATCCGAGTGTGGGTGGTATTCCCCTAGCCTATCTCCTCCTCCGGAAACTCTGTTCCCATATCCAGAGAGCCAAGCTAATGAAATGAGACTGCCTGGCTATTCTCTGTAGTCTGTCAATTAATCTTGCCCTCTCATTATGGACAATGACAGAAAAAGGGCAGGCATTTCTAAGATATGCTGTTTCCATGTTCTATAAATTTTCAAACTCTCCTACTGTTGGTAAAAGGGGCTCTTTCACAGTGTAACTCTAAGTAATACCATCTGAATATCCATTGCTACCATGGTCCTGGACATTCAGTCATTGTAATTGTTTCCTTTCTAGTATCTTAAGGTAAGGGCCTCTTGCAGTTGGGTCTATCTCTAGTTGCTAAATTAAATCTACTTCTTAAGTGGTAACTGATATCAACACAACCCCTCATTCAGTACAAGTGTCATCTGTCCTTCCAGCACCAAGAGGCGACCCTCTCCTGGCCACAAAGGTCTTGGGACTTTTGCCCCATGGAGTTACACTGGCCTTAGTCACACCCTTACTTTGACCACCCCCCCCCCTGCGTGACTGCTGCTGCTACTGCACAGGTCCCACAGAGGCTCCCCGGCCTGCATATCCTACTTGGCACCAAAGAGCAACAAAATCCCCTGGACTGATTTCATGGGTAGGGGAGGAGTGTTCACCATTAGTCATCTTTATTGAATTCTAGAATTCTGTCTCTGCTATATTTTTTCTTCAAATTTTACATGAAGTTATTGTATGCTTATTTTTGAAGTGTCCTCCAAAAAAGAATGTCACATGGAAACTTAAATACCGAAGAAGCCATCCACTGGTCTAAGGGAAACTGGGAATCAGAAGAGTACAGAGAGATGAAGATGTAAGAAATGAGCCATCTTCTCTTTATCTTGGACGAATGAAGGTGAGGTATGTGTGTGCAGGGAGGAGAGGTGTAGCTGTAAAAGCTGCAGAGATCACCCCACACCATACTAGCCCTCCCAAACTTCAATATGCAAATCCCTCTTAGTGTCTAACAAGTTCTGAGAGTCCCCCACTAAAGGCGCACCTCCTTCCCAAATCCTCTCCCAGAAACTGCAATCTAGTGCCCATGTAATGTTCCCTCTGTGAGACGTGACCCTTCGATGGTTGTTGAGGTAATGGACTCATCTCACACTTCCTTTTCTCTTCCTGAAGCACTTGGTAGAGTGTCTATCAAACCAGAAGTGCTCCGTGAAGCCCTGCTGAATTGAATTGACAGTAACAGTGAGAAGTTTAAAGATGAGGTAACTCATCCTAGGCAGAACTCAGCGGGGCTTCATGGAAAGAGATGCCACCTGCAGAATGCACTGTCCCTGCGGAAGCAAAGGTTCACCCCATTTCCACTCCCAGAAGCATGTGAGGCAGGAATTCGGGGTTGACGCTGGTTACCTCTTACTATTGTTCCTCTGTTTGGCTGGTGTTTTGGGGAGTTGAATTGGTTCCTTTAAAGCACCTTTCAGGTGAATGATCCTTTCTTGAATTACTTCTCGTATGTTCTTGATCCACTCCTGCTTGGTTTCTATGTTGGAAGCCTGGAGTGCCACAGGGAGAAAAAGTTAAGGACCCACCTCCTTTCATGCCACCAAAATGTTCTCTAACCTCCTCTTATAGGCTTCATTCATTATTTCAAGGATACTAGATGTTTTAGGAGTTTCTTGTTTATATCCTTATGACTCTTCATCCTGAGGACATGTTTCTTCAACTCTTAGAACAGGGTTATGACCTCAAGACTCAATGTAGATTTGCACAGTGGTTATTTTCAAAGAATTTAATAGCCTGAGGCTGAAACATTCTTTGGAGGGCGCCCAGTGTGACTGAGAGTCACACTTCAAAAGCTAGACTCTGGGAGGTCTGGGGGGCACTGGGCAGGGCAGCGAGGGGGAATGCCAAGGCAGTGGCTACTTGCCAGCTGGTCAGGATACGCATCAGGATAGTCAATGCCTGCTAGGGCTACATAGGCATGGACTGACTGCAAATCAGTCCTGGGTCTTTAGTCCAGTAAACCTATTAATTGAAGGCACTGCTACCATGCTACGCATAGTCCATTTGTTTTAGTGCAATTGTTTTCAAGGAACCATCTCGTGCCAGGTAGCAACTGCAGTGGCATTGCAGAGGAGTGTGAGGCTATTGTCAGGGCTGCTCCTTCTTCTCCTTGGTGACAGACACTTCCTGACAAGCAAATGGTTGGGAGATGCTCCAGCTGCAGGAAGCCTCCTCAGTCAGGCTAACAACAGCCTCCTGCCTGCCTGTGAAGGTTGCATGTGCTCCCAAGAGCTGAGAGCTCAGGTGACTCTTCAGGGCTGTCCTTTGGTGAAAGGCCCCTTCTAGACACTCCTCTCAATCAGCATAGCCCCAGGCTGTTGTGATTTACCAAAGTTTCTAGAATATAAGTTCCCAGGAATAGGGTCTATATCTTATGGGCACTTTCTCCCCACAGCACTGAATACCATAGACATAGACATTTAGGAAAAAAAGCTGACTGAATGTTGACCAAATCAAGATGTCTCTTGTCAAAGGGCCAACTGTTGTTCTTGTCACTTGACAATGGACAGAACATATTTAATAAGTGGGCCCTGGAAGAAGCCTAGTAGGCTACTCTCTGCCCTCTTCCCTCTGTGCTCACACAAATGCATGGATGGAGGAGATATTACCGGTTGAGATTTCAAGTCTAGTTTCCCGCTAGGATTTGCTCCTCAATACCCACATGATGCTGCCATGCCCCAGAGATGACCAACGGCTCAGTGGAGACTCCAGGCCCAACTTTTAAGTATAAACACCCATCCCCCCACCCCAGCCCTGGTCTCGTGCCCAGCAGAGGGCAGTACTTACTTTCAGCACTGTTTTATTGTCTGAAGATGGGGTGCGCCCAGACCACAAGGCGAATTTGCAGGGATCGCCCTCTACATGCTCGGTCACACCCAGCTCTGAGGTCTGTAGACAGGAAATGCCTGTGAGAGGCGGGGAAGGGGAGGGCAGTGGGGAAACTTAGGGCTGGGATGGGAAGGGAAAGGCAACAAAGAGGAGAGGACGATGGGAGGTGCTTCTGTCAATCAAACTTAAACAGACTGGATACTTTGTTCTTCTACCCAGGATGAAAGGACCTACAGGCACAGTGCCTGGGTATCAGGTAGCAGGGAGGGAAGATGAAGAGGGAGGCGCTAAAGGCAAACAGAACAAAGAACTGAGAACTCTAAAACAGAGGTGGGAGTTGAGGGTGGGAGCTTTCCAAATCGGAGGCACTTCCGCTTGTCCAGGATGGTTCTGGCGTGGCAGCAGGGGCACAGGTGAGCGGAATGTTTCAAGATCCCTTTCTGCCCAAGCACTCTATGAAAACAGTGAGTCTTGTCTTGCCCCACCTGCCCCACCTACCAGCAGCTTGTTCTTGTAAACATATTTCGTGTGTCCGGAAGAGTCTTTGATCTCCTTGCTAAAAACCAAGGAGATCTCAAAGAGGAACAAGTGCCGCTCCCGCCCCTTCCGGATCAGCGACTTAGGGTCCCACACTTGAAAGGCATCCTGGAGAATCAGCTCTCCCTGCACATCCAGGTTCTCGTCGAACCCTGAAAAACACCCATTTCCACCCTGTGGAGTTCCTCGAGCGCCTCATTTGAGGTAACCTGGCCCACCCCTCCTGGAGAAATGCTTCCCAGACTGTTGGCTTCCAGCTCCACAGCATTTCCCCTGACTCCGGAGACCCTTGTACACTTGAGGCAATGATTCTACAGAACTGTGGCCAGACCCTGAGTTCTGCACTACACTGCTTGTAGACACGATTAGTGCTAGCCGAGTCTCCTGCAAGGGTCCTGTGCAGACCTTGCCTCTCCCAGTCCTTCCTCCACAGCACCCTTCCGCTTCTCCCTTGGGATCAGAGTGGGGCTGAAGACAAATACTGCTTAATGGATTGTCCTTGACTCCACACTGCCATTCCTTTGTCGTATTCCATCCTAGGACTCTTTGTTTCTGTACAGAGTGGTACAAAAGGCTTCAACAGTCTCTACCACTTTAAGTCTTTAACCAGTTCTGAAGCTTCAGTGTGTATAAGAATCACCTGGAGAACTTGTGCAACCATAGATTCCTGCCCACCCTTATTCCCCAAGAGACTGGGATTAAGTAGGTGTTCAGCTGATGAATTTTATACTCTGACAAGCTCCAGGTGCTGCTACTGCCGCTGGCCCACAGAAGACAGATCAGGGACAGGCTGGAGGAGAAGGGTACTCATATAAGAAGGGTTAGGGCCACGTGCAAACAGAAAAGAAAGGGACAGAGAAATAGTGACAACAGGGATATGTTGAGATCTCTGGAGGTGACCAAGGGTTCTATGCATGAAGAAGTGGGGTTTCCTGTGCTAAGGGTGGGCTACGGAGATCTTACATGGGGCATCAACAGAAGTGTTGGGGGGAGATGATGCCCATTAGAGAAAAACAGCCCTCAGGTTTGCATATTTACAGTGTAGTGCATTTATTCTCTTATAACCTCTGTACCAGCCCAGACTGGGATGTTGAGTTTTAACTTGTCTGACTGTTCCCACCCCACTGTGGCTGCTCTGCTCAGCTCTGTTGCTGAGACACAATATTAGTGTCTCACTCGATCAGGTTTCTAGGTCCTAAGAGCACAGTTCCAGTGACCTGAATGTATTTTGATGAAGTCTCTGGCTGAACTCTTACCTACTAGGAAGGGCATAAGGGTAGTTGCACAACAATTTGATTATATTTAAAATTGTTAGAATAATAAACTTTATGTATATTTTAGCACAACATGAAAAAGGGCACAAGTCTAAACACATTGTGTTTGTGTGTACATGCACATTCTACTTACAATTTTTAATTTCTGCTTATTCTGATTACTAATGCAATGCTAATGATATGCAAATGAGAAGAATTGCTGTGGGTCAAGGTTCCAGAGCATTTATAGCAAGGATGACAGCTTGTCCTATTCTATCTCACAGGCAGTAAGCTGTCTACATATATGACTTAGATCTGGTCCTACCTGGATCTGGGGTGTCAGCTGAGCTGGTCCCCAGGGAGAGCCCATCATACCTCCCCATGACTTATGTAACACTTATAATTTCTCCGCTCTTCCAGTCTTATCCCTTGCCTGACTTCATGCCATCTCCCTCCCACCTGCTCACTGATCTTGGGAAATGAGGCGACTTCTCACAGAAGGCTGGGAGGACAGCTACCTTCCAGCATGCTGACATGCATGGCATCATTGGCTTTCTTTGGAACACTGAGCATCACCTCCAGGCCATCCTTGAGCTCCCCTTTCCCTTCTTCACAGCAAGTTAAAAGTTCCTGGGGAAAAAGTCCAGATACAATTAGAACCCCTTCCCCCAGCTTCCCCACCTTCCCACCAGCTAACCTATTATGGCAAGTTTCACCAACTTTGTTCTCTCCAAGGGTTTCCTCTAAGCTATAGAGAAAGTAGGGTGGCTACCTCCAAAGAATTCAACTACTGTTTTTCCCCCAGACTGAGCCTCCTCAGCTCAATCTACTTCAAACTAATGCAGTTCAGCCAAACTTGTAAATGGCTGGCACTATGAATCAGTGACTAGGGCAGTCCCATCTCTGGACTGCCCTCTGAGGGGTGGGAATTTCCCAGGCAAAGCACACGAGAGGTAGTACCGAGTCAAGAGAAGACAAAGGGTGTGCCGTGTACACACACACTCATTATCCCTGCGTGCCTATCAGTAGCACCACTTCTGTTTACACACATTTACTGCCAGAACACTCACTGCTCCCATACTGGGAGCAGTCTGAGGTTATAGAAATTACAGGTTTTTGGCAATTCATAGTTTGTAAAAAAGACTTTTAGATGACACAGATTAGGAGTTCCTAATCTGAGTTCAATAAATGGGAATCTGGACTAGTCCTTTTATTGTCAAATGAGGAAACTGTGATTAAGAGGGATGTACCCCATTAATGGAATTCACTGGAGGTCATGCGGGGACCTGAATCCAGGCCTCCTGAATTCAAGCCCAATATTCCATCCACTATGCCAACCCTATCTCCCCCATATCCTTGACCACAGTGAGACTTCTGGAACATACCCTTCTCTTCTACTTCCTCAGTGGAGACCAGGCCATTACCATCTCCATGAAAGTAATGTAGGATCAGATAATAATTTCCAACTAACGAACCACAAAGGCTGTTTATAATGATATTGCTCAATACAGTAATATTGGCTTTTAATTTCCCCATTGGGGTTATCATCTCACCACTTTGACACTGGGAAGAAAGAGTTAAGCAACAGATCTACAATCCATATACTTTTCCTTTTGGTGGGGAGAGGCAGGGGGTGGGTGGACGGATGCCGGTGTACTTCTAGGCAAGAAAGAAGCTGACCAGCTCAAACCTTGTAAACATGTTAATGACAGGCCCCAAGTAATGAGGTTTGTAAGGAATGGCATTGCTAGCAGGAGAGTCCTTATCTCTGGAATGCTTTCAGTGTCATACATGTGCCTGTGCAGGACTTCTTATAGTAAACAAACCTGGATTCTGCGGCTTTAGGTGCACGATGCTCTGGAAAATGTCTCATAAACTATGCAACTCTTCAAGTAAAAAGTGAATACATTTCATGACCACAATGGCTCTCTTCAGGGTAAGTGATAAGCTACTTCATATGCATGTTAATCTGGGATTAGTTTTATAAAATGGACGAGGGAGGGCAGTGGAGGATGGACAGTAAGTACCCTGTGTTTCATTTTAGACAGGTAAGAGGTAGGCTGTGAGCACTGACACCATCACTGGGAGTTTTAAGAAGAAGTGGCCAAGCAGGTAACTGAAGAGTGAAAAGTGACATAGTAGGAATTTGATTGTGGGGAACTTGTAAACTTTCCAGGGATGACAGAAAAAGATAATCTGCACCTTTTAAATATACTGATAGCAAGATGCCTGCTGAGTATCCTTTCTTGATACTCCAAGAAAGGACTGAAAGGTGTTGGTTCCTGGATTTCTCTTTATTTCACCTCTGCCCTGGGGTTATTTGTATTTTTGAAATCATTAGAAAAGCTTTATACTTGGTAAGTTATCTGATTTGAACGGCAGGAAGTCCAATTCTTTGTGTGATCTGAGATACATTCTCAGAGGAAGAGGGGAGTTTTGTGAAGGAAAGAATTGCCCAGAGAACATATTTTCAGCCCTGTCATTGGTTCTAGTTGGTATGATGGCATTATTGTTCCGAAACTTGCATTTATTTCTGCTGATTTGAAGTTCTCTAGTTCTCCTACCCCTCCTAATATTAACCCTCCCAGCTTTATTCTCATACATTTTCAAAGGAATGCCTGGGGCGGAGGGAAACAAGAATTATTTTAGTATATGAGCTGCCTAACTGAGCATGGGAAGTAAGAAATATGCTTCTGTTTGCAACACAAAATACCAATTAGTTTGACCCCAAAGCAATTTAGTGATGACACCAATCTGGTGGCAAAGTCAATAAGTTCTTCTTGGATCTTTTCTATAGTTTATGGTAAAGAGAAGGACCCGCATTTAATCTAGCCTCTGAAAGGGCAGCTATTGCAGATTTACAGATAGTATTGAACACTCCAACTGACATACAGCTTTCTCTTCCATGCAACGCCTAAAGTGATGAACCTCAGAGGACACTGATAATTAAATATCAATTTACTTGGAATAAACCTGACTTTAATAAGAAAATAAATCCCATATTATTTATTTCTAGTAAAAGCTCAGCAAACTATTTTTCTTTTTTACTCAGCAGGCATCTTGCTATCAGTATATTTAAAAGGTGCAAATTATCTTTTTCTGTCATCCCTGGAAAGTTTACAAGTTCCCCACAATCAAATTCCTACTATTTCATTTTTCACTCTTTAGTTACCTGCTTGGCCACTTCTTCTTAAAACTCCCAGTGATGGTGTCAGTGCCCACAGCCTACCTCTTACCTGTCTAAAATGAAACACAGGGTACTTACTGTCCATCCTCCACTGCCCTCCCTTGTCCATTTTTTTTTAAAGATTTATTTATGTATGCATACAAGAGCTGGAGTTGAAAGGCCAGCGTCCAGGGCGGTGAGAGGATTCACCAGAGACAGAGTGGGGAGCAGCACAGGCAGATGGACTGAAACACACTGCCAAGGGGAGCAGCAGGCGAGGCAGGAGAGGTCTGCTCTGCCATGTGGGTCCCCTCCTCAGCCAGCGGCAGGGACCGAACTCATGCTGCAGGGGCTGCGATCTGCCTCACAGTGCATTGCTTAACCCACTGCGCCACCAGGGAGGCCCCCTCATCCATTTTATAAAATTAGTCCCAGGAACCTCAACCTCATGGGATTGAAAGGGAAAGGTTATTATTTCTCTAAAAATTACATCTTAATTAATTTAAGACACTGATAATGTGGATAGACAACTTTTTAAATTCTACTAATTCCTGAAAGGTTTTGAGATATTTATATTAAAAACCCCAAAAACAAATTAGTTTAAAAAACCTACTAGCACAAAAAAACAGTTTAGAAATAGGAAACATTATGTGGGGTTGGTAAGGAAAGAACAACTATAAACAGAAATCTGGGCTAAGGAAAAACTAGTAACCACAGAACTTAGCACTAACTATCTGACAGAAGTAAATAAGGACTAATGGTTTTTGTGGTTTACAGGCAGAAAACACACTAACTGTTACAGGAGATAACCCTTCATCCACTACTCTGATCTGTCATAAGAATTTCTGAGTTGGGGGCCTCCCTGGTGGTGCAGTGGGTTAAGCAACACACTATGAAGCAAACCGCAGCCACTGCAGCACGAGTTCGATCCCTGCTGCCGGCCAGGGAGGGG
>JAGFMF010011415.1:506391-547884 GCA_019455555.1 Galemys pyrenaicus
CCTGTTCTGCTCCCTGCTTTCTGTGGTGAATCCTCTCACCCCCCCACACTTCTGGCCTGTACCCCCAGTGCTTGTGTGCATAAATAAATAAATCTTTAATTTTTTTTAAAAAAAAAGAAAAAAAAAAGAATTTCTGAGTTGATATAAGAAACTTGGGAAAGTAAAGGTGCTATCTTTGAAAGCAGTTCTGCCCAAACCGCTGAGCTGTCCTGCACATCACTATTTCTCATACTAGCCCTCATCAGGCCAGGCGAGATGCTGCTGTATAGTTCTCTAAGTCATTTTGCGGGTTTAGATGACTTGGGTGTGTAGAAGCAGAAGCTTGAAGTCTTTTCTTGAAGATGAGGAGGGTGAAAGTTGAAGAAGGCCTCAGAGCTGGGGAGAGAATCTAGGGCACACCACACTTTTCTTATCAGAGAACCACAAGTGCCAAGCCAGGGAATCCCACATGCTGGACGTAAAGCCCTACACTTGAAACTAGACTGGTTTTCCTGTTTAATGAAACTGGAATATACAACATCCTGTAGGCATCTTGAAACAGGAGCTGAATTTCACCAGATTTTCTCTTAAAACTATTCTACTTTTAACATGTCTCTCATTATCCCTTTTTTTTTTTTCACTTAAGGAGAAATCTGAAAAATACACAAGCTGAGAGAAAGCTCCACCTTTCCATCTTAAGAATTGACATAGATAGGATTATGTAACTGCCTATAATAGTGACTTCTTAGGTTTTCTGGGGAAATGTCATATTTTCAAACTGTCAGTGTACCTATTTCTTGGAGGAAATCAGTCCAAGTGAATAAGTGTTATAACATCATTATTTGGCTTTTAAAGAAAAGATTTTGGAGAAAATCCAAATCCTCTGGCTATCTCCAGAAGCTCTCCAAACATATGGAATCCTACAGACACAAGGGTGTCCTTGTGCTTTAACATGACTTCTCTGACTATTGCCTCTCAAAAATCTTATAGTCTTATAGAGTAATGCAATGGTAAGTGCCAACCTGGCCTCCACTGCCTAAGTAGGCTGGCATTGCCCTTAAAACCCAGACCCCTGATCCTATCAGAAGCAGGGAACACCAGAAGGAATCTATCCAGGAGGGGGAGACAGGAGAGACTCTAAGTACCATCCAGTGCCTGGGGTGACATTTGTTGAAAGTTGGGGTATGAAAATAGACATGACTTATTCTTGAACCCATTTCTCCTCTTCCTCCCACAAGCAAAAATCTGGAATTTCATAGGATATGATGAAGTCTGCAGTCATCTCTGAAGTTCTACTCTAGATAGAAGAAAGGGCTTCAGTGGAAATTTTCCATCCTTGGGCAAAGCTGGGATCCCTGTGTCTCATCAGGAGTGTGGCAGGAGGTGGTAAAGGTCAGGGGGTACCTTCAGGAGCAGCTGGTACTTGGTGATCCTCTGGACAGGTTTAATCAGGTAGGAAGAGATGGAGTTGGCCAAACCATGCCGTTGTTGTATCTCCTACAGGGATGAAAACAGGTGCTCTTAGACACAGAAGGGACATGTGCAAGCGTGTGTTCTGGGGAAAAGTGGTGGGGTAAAAGGGAAGAGGAAGAGAAAAAAGCACAGACAGTTACAAAAAAATGTTCTTTGAATGGGAGATGGGACTAGAAAGAAACAGGGAAGATCAAGATGCCTATATAAATGGAGAAAATGGGGGTGATAACAAAAGGGAAGACATTTAGGGAAAGAAAGCAGACATATGAAATAGAAATGGAGAAAGAACACATGAAAAAAATGCTCATCGCCACTTCTGTGGCAAATGCAACTCAAAATAACAATGAGATACCACCTCACATCCATGAGGACGGCCCATATCAAGAAGACCAGAAACAACAGGTGTTGGTGAGGGTGGAGAGAAAAAGGAACCTTCATACACTGTTGCTGGGAATGTAGCCTGGTCCACCCCTATGGCAAATAGTATGGAGGTTTCTTAAAATATTGAAAGTAAATAGATCAAATGACCCAGCAATTCCACCTCTAGGTATCTACACAAAGAATGCAAAAACACTAATTTGTGTTCTTGTTTTCACGGGAGCACTATTACAATGACCAAGTAATGGAAACAACCTAAGTGTCCAACAACAGATGAGTGGCTTAAAAAGATGTGGTATACATACACGATGGAATACTACTCAGATATAAAAACAGACGAAATCTTGCCATTTGTAACAACATGTATAGGACTCAAGGGTTGATATTAAGTAAAATAAATTAGGAGGAGAAAGACAAGTAATGGATGATTTCACTTATATGTGGAATATAAAGAAATAAATCAGAGGAATAGGCAAAACTAAACTCCAAAATCCAAACAAACCCTTGAAATAGAATGCAGAATTGAGGCGCACAGTTGGGAAATAAGGAGGCAGGAGTAAAGAGAGGATGGATCCAGTGGACTCTGGTGGAGAATAATGTGCCTTCGGGAGGTGGGTGTTCAGTAGTAACGTACATCTGAAGAGGTGTGAACCTATACCAGTAAATTACATACAGTATAGCAAACCAATGTTACTCCAATAAATATGATACAATTAAAAAAAAGAAAAATCCAGCACAAACTTCAACCTTCAAGACTGAATTTTAAACAGTTTTGGAGTGATTATGGGTTAAACTGTGATATTATTGTTACAAGCAAAATCCCTCACTACTGAATGTTTTTAAGACTCAATAAAACAATGTTGATAGCAGTACTTCAATAAAATGAAATTAATATCACACACTAAAAAAAAAGTCTTTATGTAGAGCCTCATTTGTTTGTATATACTTAAACGCAACAAAGGCTTTGTTCTCAGACTGGTAAATATAGCTGGAATCTGCCTAGAATTGGGTCTTATTCAAAATTTGTAATAATATGGACAGAATTTACAATGCCTTAACATATATTGTATCACTGAATGTTTATTTTTAGTAAAACAAAATGGCTATTACAAAAATAAATAAAAGTAGAAAAAAGTGATGAGGTAAACAATAAACAGAAGGGTAAAAGAAAGGTGACTAAGTAGACGTGAAAGGAAATAAAACCCCAAATGGAGGAAATAAAAGGGATAAAGAATGAGAATAATGGGAAGGCAGAGAGAAACGGATTTTTATTTTAATGGTTCCTGATTCTTTATTCAGCCTCAAATTCCTTCTTAAAACAGAACAAGGACAAACCTTTTACCTTCTCTTCTTTGGTCAAACTTAATACCGCTCAGTTTGGAATCAACGCTTTATTTCTCATAATTTTTTCTTTGTGATCAATGGCCTAGTCCTCGTTCCTCAGGACCATGGAGTCATTTCTGGTGGGGGCCCTTCTGTTATTCTAGAGACAAGCCTGGCTCTGTGTTCACTGAGACGACCCTCACCACTCACGTCCAGACCAAGACCACGGCCTTGCTGCTGCTTGTGCATTTGTCTCTCCTATTTCCACTATAATCTTCCATTCCCAAGGAGGTGTTACACAGAGAAGGGTATATTTTACTACTTCCTTCAGGAACTGTAGATTCTAGGTAGCCAAGAACGGCCACACACGTAAACTAGAGGGCAACAAGAGACAACAGAAGGTATTCTCATTGGTTACAGCCAACAAGATTAGAGGGGAATCACTGGGCTCAGCAGTGGTCATCTGTGGTTTAGTAGTGATGACAGACAGCTTGGGCAAGTAGAAAATTCCCCACACTATAAAGGGAAAACATAAAGCAAATACACAGGCTGAAATAGTCATTGACTATTTAGATGGTAATGAGAAACATGCCTGAATGGTATGGAGGGTGCATCAAGATTCTAGAAAAAATGATAAGCAAGATATATTTAGGGCATTGATGTGACTGAGTTAGAAGAAAGAATTAAGATTTGATGGTGAACTTCTTAATGGTAAAAGTACTGGTGTATCTTAAATAGAAGGAAAACATGGCAAAAAACAATGTTTCAGGGGTAACCCTGGTGGCACAGTGGGTTAAGCAATGCACTAGGAAGCAAACCGCAGCCACTGTAGCACGAGTTCGATCCCTGCTGTTGGCTACAGGGGGTGACCCACATGGCGTGGCAGATCTCTCCTGCTGTGCCCACTGCTCCTCTCAGCAGTGTGTTTCAGTCATTCTGCCTGTTCTGTTCCCCTCTGTCTCTGGTGAGTCCTCTCACCTCCCCCCGTACCTCTGGCTTGTACCCCAGTTCTTGTATGCATAAAAATAAATAAATCTTTAAAAAAAAAACAATGCTTTAGAAATAGTAATATAAGCCTAACAGCATACAGGGGATGGAAATTGAGAAATAAAGACAAAGAGGGGGTTATTGCAAAAGCCCAGAGTTACCATAGGAAATAGCAATTCCACTCCTAGGTATATAACCCAAGGGAAATGAAACACATGTCCACACCAACACTAATACGTAATGCTAATAGTAGCATTATTAATAACAGTCAAAAGGTACACACAACCCAAATGCCCATCAATGGATGTATGGAAAAACAAAATGTATCATGGCCATACAACAGAATATTATTTGGCCATGGAAAAGACAAAACACAGATAGATTATACATGTATATTACAACATATACAAGTCTTGAGAACATACTAAGTGAAAGAAGTCAGTCATAAAACAACACATATTGTGATTCCATTTTTAGTAATTCTCTGGAATAGGCAAGACTAAGGAAATAGAAAATAGATCAATGGTTGATCTGGATTGAGGATGTAGGTAGGAGGATGTAGGTAGGAGGATAAGCCCAACACAGCTAGGGAGTGTTCCTCTTAGAGGTGATTAAAATGTTTTAAAATTAACTGTGGGGATGTTTGCCCTGTCTGTGAACATACTAAAACCACTGAATTGCACACTTTAAATGCATGTATAATCTATATCTATATATTCATATCTTCATGTCTTGCCATAAGCTAGGATTAGTCAGAAATAAAGCTAATGCAAGAAGGAATTTTGGGAGGAATACAAGAAACACTTAAAAGTTATACAATATAGGGTTTGAGGTGTAACTTGCAGAAAGGGGAATAGGAGAATAATTTTAAGAATTCTACATTCCACCAACTATTCCAGAAAGCAGCAGTTTCTTACACATTTCCTCTTCCCTGGAGGTACATAGTTGTAGCAGGGTTTTTCCAATGATAATGGGCAAAACAATTGGCAGTGTCACTCTCTTTGGGCAAAGGAACAGTGTCAGTTTATTTGGGAGCTCTGGCAAGAGGGCATAAGCAATAATGCACCTCTGACAATACGGAAAGATGCATGGCTCTGGGAAAGTTGCCTGTGGAACAGCGAGGAGGGTGCTGTTTCCAGTAGCGAGGTCAGCTAAATCAAGCTGAGTAATCAATATAGCAGCAGACATCATAGTCTTACAGCTCTCACATCTAGAGTAAAAAAATTCTGGATCATGTGAATATGTGGGCTTTTCTGTGACCATAACTTTCTGTCTTCTCTTTACAATAATGGATAATAAGAACCTACATTTATTAAGGTCTATCTCTTATAGAATAAGGACCTAAAGCAGATGGAAACCCTTCTGGAGGGATAAAAAAAAAAAAAAAACTACCAAGATTATCTTTCTGAAAAGTTTTGGGAACAATGAGAAGAATTTATTTTTCTCTCTTCACACCTCCAAGCCAAGCTCCAAGAACTCCTCCTGGATTGGTTTTCTGGCCTCTATTTGTCTTTTCAACTAACAGAGGTTTATTAGGTGTGATGTGGGAAATCTGGGATATATTTGACTTATCAAAGTCTAAAAAGAAACAGGGATGTGAGGAATACAGGATTAAAGTAAAATAAAGCTTAGCACCAGGCATTGTGACATGCAAAAATATAAAACAGGCAAATCATTAGTTCAGTTCTCAAGAGGCTTACTGGTGGTGAGGGGAGGTGTGTGTAACAGAAGGTTACATTGTTAACTTGCCAAAAGGTAAACCATTACAAATTCTATAATAGAGATACAAGGAAAGGAATAAGAACAATAATAATAATAATAACAATTAAGACACAAAAACCAAAAATGAAAAGACAAGGACAAATTGGGGACACTTGGTGGGGAGAGAAGAGGGGGAGGGTTGAGAGCAGATGGGAGCACAGAGACTGAAGTGATGGTGCACTGGTGTTACGGTGATGGGGAATACATGGGGATTACAATTGATGTCAAATAAATGTAAATCAAAAAAATTATAAAAAACCCAAAAAACAAAGTATTGCATACACACAGAGAAAGGGAAGGATTTATTCAAGCAGGAACTTTAAAGAACAGGAAAACTTTCAAGTGATTTTGTCTGTGTGTGTATGCAGGTGTGTAGAGAAGGTAGCATCCATCTTATGCAGAGAGAGCAATGTGAGTAAAGTTAAGGAAAGCAGAAAAGTCCAAAGCCTAGAACATAGGACATGCACATTCAGAAAAACACTACGTGGAAGAGAGAGTACATTGCATTTACAACTTTTAAAAGGCCGTTCTGCACACTGGTGATGAGAAGTCAATCAGAAACATCTTAAGGGAAATACAGTATTTAGCAAAGATAACAGTGGCATAGAGAATTCAATGTTATCAAGACAATTCTGACAGGTTAGAGAAATATTTTTCTTGTGTTTTGGCAAATCCAACTTCAGAAATTCTGGTTTAGGACGCTTTAGGGTCATTTTTAGATTTACTTCCATATAAGAAGTGATGTATGTTTTTTCTCATCTGTCTTTCCCCCTTCAAATATCATTTCTTCGCTAAGCAACAGGACACTTACAGAATCACTTCTGTGATGGCAGTGTCAAACGGCAAAGACGCTCAGAGGTATATTTTATAATTTGAGTACAGAGGCCATGTTTAAATGTCTTTATATCCCCAGTGGAGCCTAGCACAATAGTTTGTATATAATAGACATTCAAATATTTATGGAGGAGATGAGAGCAAGTAGGCAGAAAGAGGGATGTACTGATAGACATTTGAAAGTTCTGAATTTTAAGTTTCCATCATTTCTGATATGACTACCAGAGAGGCCATCACTGCAACTGTCTTTCCCTGAACTTCCCTTTTCCCTCATTTCCCCTCTCTTATTCATCCTTTGCATCCTGCTATGACCCATTTGATTCTGTTTACTTGATAGCCAATACATCACTCACAGGGAACAATACAGACTCATCATCATTCACCAATGGCACTGGATCCTCATTCAAAACCAAAGCATAGGACAGAGCCTACTGGCCCTGTTTCTTCTTGGTTCCCATTATGGCCCAAACGTGCAACCTGGTTGTACGTTACTCTCACCTGGAAACTTTTAAAATTCTCAATGACCAGGCCAAATTCAGATCAATCATATTAGAATCTCAGGGGAGAGACCCAGGAATCCATATTTTTCAAAGTTTTGCACAATAGTTTAACCAAGGTTAAGTTTTAGTGATTCTCAAACTTGAGTAGGCATCAGAGTCACCTGGAGGGTCTTTAAACCAGATTGTTGGGCTCCACCCCACTCAGAACTAGAGATTTTGATTCAAAAGACCTGGGGGGATACAAAAATGTATTCCTAATGCAATCTCAGGTGATGCTGATGTGGTTGCTCTGAGGACCACAGTTTTAGGACCCCTATATTTGAGGGAGAGGTATATGAAGTAGAAGTGAAACATCTCTCAATCAATACCTGCCTCATGAAGGCCTCCGTGAAACATCTGATCTACGGTAAGCTAGGTTGAGTGCTGAGGCAGAGACAAATGTGTCTGTCGAAAATCAAGAGATGAGATGGGACAGGGCAAAACACTGACCAGCTGCTTTTGTTTTCCCCCATTGTTTATGTGGTGGGTGACCAGGAAAGAAAAACAAGGAAGAAAAGAGCACTAAAAAGCCATTATCTGAAAGTAGAGAAGCATTCCGCATGCCCAATGGCCAAAGAATGGAAAAATCACAGCTTACATCAAAGAAGGTGCCAGCGTGCTCCAGGATCAGCTGGTTGGAATCAGGTTTGTTTTTACAGTAGGTGACATACATCTGAAATTTGTCTGCCTAAAAAGAACAAAGAGATCAGCATCTATTAGTTCTGTCCATTGAACCCAAAGGACTATACAGTTTAAGCTCTCATATACCAGTGCTTGGATTCTTCGTGGCAAGTGGTCTGGGCTCATCTGGCCCATGCTCTCCTAACAAACATAGTATGATCTGCTCCTTTCATCAGTGCAAAAGCTTGCTGAGTAAGTTCATTAGACACTATTTGGAGCTAGGGAGAATCAGAAAAGGAACTGACATATCATAGTGTATGCTGAAGGTGGACAGATTTATTTAGAGATTATTCCCCTTTTTGGATTACCTAAAGTTGTTCCCCATGTTGAAACAATGACACATTTGCTCTAAAATCAAAAAGCAAAGAATAAAATTGAAGTATGATTTCATATTCCAAATGTCTCCATTAGGGGTGAGTGCTCAGGATATGTCAAGTAGTAGAGTGACCCTTTGGGGCAGGGTCTGAGTAATAATTCAGACCCAGATTGTTTCTTCAAGACAAGAACCTTGTGACTCTTTGAAAATATCTTTCTTTCTTTCTGGACCCTCTGGGTTAGTGTTGCATACCCTTTTTATTGGGAAAGGTATGTGCATTTAGCTATGAAGTACTTCTATTCTTAAAATGTTGCCCATCTTGCTGGCTATAGAACATTTGGGATGTCTTCTGAGAAAGCAGCCTACGTATCTGTTATTTATAGCAGGTTTCATTTATGTCAGCACTTTTCTAATTGCTTTATGTAGATTAACTTATCTCATAAGATCTTTATGTGGTCATTTCTATTATTTCCCCATTTTACAGATATAAAAACTGCTATATCAGTTGTTTAATGACCTAAAATTCCCTATTAGATTGTCCAGCCATCTGATTCCAAGCTACCTGGTAGTAACCATACCTTTCAATGTATTGTGAATAACTCTTTGTACTTTTATGTCTGTGCCACTCCTATATTTAAATCGTGAGACTCAAGAAAGTCACCTTAGGATAATTCTTGGCAAAAGGTACATGTTTTATGCACCAAAGGTTTTCTGAAGCCAATTTTAGGGCTCATCTGCTACCTACGGGGCATTTGTCAGTCCTAAAAGATGTTGATAAATCATACTTATGATTGACTTTAAGGCAAATCCACAAATTCTACGGAAAAAGTACAAAAAAATATGCTTGCTTAAAAAATATGCTTACGACATTGCCTGTGTAAGGAATCATAAATTATTTGTTAGCAGTAATGAACTGTGAATGAGCTACTTAGAGTATTCTAATGCAAATTAAACAGAAGTCTGAGACTTCTTTAATAAATGAGAGTATGCCAGGAAGCAGACGTTAAGGTATCATGAAAAGAAAACAATTCAAGTCTTGAGTTGTGGGGCTACCTGTGATATTTATAACGTGACTAGGCAGTTTATCATCTTCAATGTTTCCATGTAGCCAATCTAAAGCAGAACCATCACCCTTTTTATTCTGTAGGGATACTGAGAGTATAAACTCTGTAAATCATGAAGATATTTTGAAAAGTCATTAGCCCACGTTGAGTGGAAGTTATGATTAGATAATTGTTAAGTATTAGAACTCTTGACTCTGGGGGAGGATATCATGTTTAGTTGTACTTCGTGTCCTAGGTGGACTTCCCTGGAGATATGTACACTCGTATCATGAACCTGAACTCATGTAGAGTGGGGGTGCATGGAAACTAATGTTTCCATTTATGTAATTAGAATCTGGTACATTCACTTTTACTTGGCCTATGACAATACCACCAAAAGAGAGAATGACTAGACAAACATCTTGTAGGTCATAACTGGGGTGGACACTCAAGTAGTCTGTTCCTCTCCATTAAGGAAAAAGAAATGTAACTGGTGATGAGGTGGATCCCGAACATTCTAATTCCCTAAGCTTCATCCTGTAAAAATAACTAGTTGCAACCACTAAGCAACTATCCCAAGGACGGTGGTGGTCTTGTTCTACTCTCCTGATAGATATTTCACTTTTAGAATATTCTTAGAGAACTTAAGATGGGCTTGAGCACACTAAGAATGCGTCTCAAGGAGGCGTCCTCTCTCAGTGGTGGGCTGCTCCTCTTGCAGCCCCTCTCAGATACTGCATTAGATTGGCACTGACACCGATCCTCAGGCCAGGCACTGAACAGTGATACCATCTGGTGCCATCTGCACTCCAGGGCAGCAGGAGAAGGATTTCAGGTAGGTTACCCAGGTAACAAAGCAGTGTCCCACATCCTCAGGCAGCTGCTCGTACTTCTCCAGCTCTTTAAGGAAGATGCTGCAAGGGCAGAGAGAGACTGAATCAGATCCCCTGTACTGCTGACCGCCCTAGAGGGTTATACTGAGACCAACACAATCCCACAAAACCCTCAGTTATTTACATGTGACTTCTCCACTTTCTAAGTGATATTTAACCAAGATAGGCTAAAGCTACTTTTATTAAAAAATATTAATTTACTAACGAGTGCTACTTAAAATAATGTTGTTTCAGTTGTTTATATTTCTCAGACTAAAAGTAATTAAATATTCTAAGTTATGTTGGCCTTTCATTTTACAACAATTATAAACCTGTTTTTAAATACAAGTAATCTGGGCACATTAGAAAAATCAATCTAGATAGATATCAAAAAGAGCAAAGCAAATATCATCAACAATATTAGAGATCATGTGGAAAAATTTTGAATCTTAAAGCGACTTCTAATTTTTAGCCTTCTTCTTCCATCAGTCACCAGTTAGTTTATGCTAAAAACTACAGTTAATGTTTCTTAATGCAGACATCATCAGGAAAGAAAACTTAGTGGGGGAAAAATCATAATCTAGTTCAATGCTGAATTGAATTACTACTGAATTATCTACCATTGTGAATATCTGGGCCATAATGGCCTTCTGTGTTAGTAATAGTTAGCCATACCAACTTCAAATTAATATATTAAATAATTGGTTTGAACTCAGAATGCATGCTCTGATAAACCAACATGATTGGAATGGAGTTTGCTTTTAAAATCACGCGACGCGATGTTTTGCAATAATTATGAGGCTGTGGAGAAACATGGAAAGAAAAGATAGTTTAACGATGATCTTCACAAAGAGCAATTTGACAATAAAGATGTACCTTTTGTTTTTGCAGTTTTAGCTCCGGAAACCCCCCTCATTATAGCCACACATGCATATGATGAAGCACACAGAAGCATGCACTGTGGCACTACTCAGACTGGCAAAAGATGGTGTGCAGGGTGGCGGGATGTAAACTACGGGCATCCACTGAACTGAGGAGTAAGTGCACTGCTCTCTATGTTTTCACATGGAAGATATCCAGGACTGACTCTTAAGTGGGGAAAAGAGGCACAGAAGATTGTATATAATATGCTGTCTTTTGTCTCAGTTGGGAATATATATTGTTACTTCCAACCAGGAAACTAATGGTCAAAGGGTAAAATTTCAGTTATGCAGGGTAAGTTCTGGAGATGTACTATACAGCTAGAACCTAATAATAATCTACCATATAGCTAGAACCTAAAAAATAACTAATAATGCTGTATGATATACTTTAAATATATGCTAGATCTTATGCTAGATTTTCTGTTATGTGTTCTTACTACACAATAACAATAGTAGTAGCAAGAACAATAGGAATGGGAAGAAACTTTGGGAGGTGATGGACAGGTCTGTGACTTTGAAGATGGTGGTGATGCCATGGGTATATATTTGTTCCTAAACTCATTAAGTTGTACATGTTAAATATATACAGCTTTCTATATGTAATAACACTTCTATGAAGTGGTTTTTTAAAAAGTCTTTACCATAGGAAACTAGGTGAAGGAACAGGGTGGGCAAGATAGTGATGGATAGGACTTTTCCACTTAAGCTTTCTACTTAATTTTATTTTAAAATTAGGGGCCTCCCTGGTGGTGCAGCAGGTTGAGTGCTGCACTGTGAAGCATCCACAGCACAGCAGTGCGAGTTTGATCCCCAGGCAGGGAGGTGACCCACATGGCGCAGCAGACCTCTCCTGCCTTGCCTGCTGCTCCCCTCAACAGTGTCTTTCAGTTGATCTGACTGTTCTGTTCCCTATTCTGTCTCTGGTGAATCCTCTCACCTCCTGCGACTCTGACCTGTACTCCAGCTCTTGTGTGCATGCATGCATGCATGCATAAATAAATCTTTAAAAAATAAAATTAAATTAAGTTAAAAATTTAATTGACAGATGGAGAGCAGTTTTGAATTATTCCACTACTTACTTCTACTACTGGGGAAAAAAAAGGTGTTATTGATTTGACTTTGCCTTTGTCCAAGCATTCTGGCAGTACCTTATAATTACAATTGTTTATGGGTTATAGGTATGTGTTACTGGCTCTTTCTTCAGTGGAAGTGAAAAAATGTTTTAAATTTAAATATCTAATACATACATGCAATTAAAAAATTTTGCAAGTCATATCTGAAAGACCAAAATGCTAATAAGTATTGATGAGATTATTGATATTTTTCTTTCTGCCCATCTGCAATTTAAATTTTATACCATAAATGGATATTGCCTTACTAATAGGAAAAAAAAGTCACTTAAAATTTTGGGGGGTTCCTAGCAGTACCAATTTGATGATAATCATCTTTCTCTTGATGTCTGAATTGTAGAGAATCCTGATCTGAATCATGGAACAGGGTAAATACAATGCAATTTGGGATTCAGAAATGCAAATACACAATGCTCAAAAATCAATAAAGTGTGATATTTAGTGCTGCTTTTAGAAGAATTTCAGGTGACACATTTAATATGGCTTAAAAATGGAAATAGGAAAAAATATTATATAATGCTGTAATTGAAGATCAAATTTGTTCAAGGCCAAAAAGGAAACATACATTTTTGTTCCAAAGAGATGCAATCTGGCTCAACCCTATATATACACACCCACACAAGTGTAAAAAATATATATGTAATTATTTATGTAATTGAATTCTAAAAGTTACAGGCCTTTATTATATGGCAGTTTTCCGTGAGAAACACCAACTAATACAAATTACAGTGTCATCAGCTGTCGTTTTTCAGGTGTTGAGACATTCTTCACCTGGTCATTACTCATACTGGCCTTCAACATAAATCTCAGTGAAGACAATGAATGGAAATCTAGTTCTGAGCCATGATGCACTGAACAGACCTTGGGTGTGGGAGCTGGAATGGTTTGGAAAGAGGAGGAAGAACATCTGATGAACTATTCTAGGTCAAGGACTGGTGAAAGAAAGTGAACTATTTTAAATAAACGAGGATGTAGGAGGAAGAAAGAACGTGGAATGAGAGAAATGAAAAAGGGGAGACTCTTGAGCCCTGAGACCTAGAACAATCCTTTCACCTTGTAGGGAACCTTCACTGCCCCACTCTTGGATCTTTTTATTCATACAATTATTAGTATTCTCATTCCAGCCCCCAAAGCTGACTCCATGGTCCACAGGTTCTTCTCTACTAATGGCCAATGAGTGACATTCCACACAGGATATAAACCTGTATTTCTGTTTTACAAGTTGCAAGGACATTCATGGTGATTCAGGGAGTTCCCCTCACTCCTTGACTTAGGACCCAAAGTCATCGGTCTGGTCACTTTAAGGTGAATTTTAAGTAAACAATGATAATTGTACCCAAATAATTGATAATTGATCTAGATATTGAGGACAGTTTTACTCAAAACCCTGATAATTTAGAAAGAGCAATACCCTGATATTTTGTGCAACTCTCAAAAACCTATGGGAAGAGTCTCAGTTTGAAAATTCTCAAGATATAAAATGAATTATTATTCATTTGTAGAAATATTATTTCTATGATTAATGCATTTTTGGGCAACAAAATTTTAACAGCAGCCACCACTAGCACACCCTTCTACTGATCCCATGCCTCTCTTTCCTCCCTCAACCACACACAAGCTGAAGAGCCAGAATTCACATTTAGTCATTAGTTGCAAGGGGTCTAAGAAAGTCTCATTTTTTTCTTAACCTTTAAACAACAACTTCATGGGGTTGTAGTAAGGACTTAATAAATCCACACAGGTAAAGAACCCAACCCTGTGTCTGGCATATAGTAGGTAGTAAGTAGACTTTAGATCTTCATGACCAGCTTCCCAGTCTTAATAAACTCATACTCCCTTTGATAAATACACACATCACACATATCACACTCTAGAGATTTAGATCTAGGAAACTCTCCCCACCACATTCCTGTGGAAAATCTAGAGTAGATTACCTCCCTCTAAACCCTATCTTCAGAGAATCTGAATATTATGCAAAAATTGGATACCACAGTCACATATCACTTAAATTTGTGCAATGCCTCATTAAGCTGATTTCTTTACTGTAGGGCTTTCATAATCCTATTTAATTGAAGAGACACATTATAAATTTCTGAAGCAGATACAGTATGGAGTGCTTTCCAAACATCTTTGAAAGAGGAACACTTTTTGAGGGTAGTACTAGATTTTGTCTCAAGGACACTCTAGGAAATCCTAATTTGTGGTCCTCAGCTGGTTGTGCATGGTCCTCTGAGGTGAGGAGCTGAACTGTTTAGAAGTCTCCCTGGGTAATTCTGATGCATTCAGCCCAGAGATCAGCATTTGAAGGCAACTGCCCTAGACTTTAGTGTGCTTCCAGCTTTCAGATCCTACATGACTCTACAAGATTTAAGTTTTAAATAAAAAAAACCCCAAAACTAAAGAACACCTATTTACTTGTATTAGACATAGCAATTCATAGCTTTGAGTAAGATACTATCACCTCAATATAATTGTCAAAGGCAAGTGGCAATATTAAACTCATTTTGCTTTTTAAATTGAAACTTATCAAGATGACAGATTATGTAAGTCTGATCAATGTTATTCCACCTACTTCAAATAGGCATGAATAATTTAAATGAAAGCACAGAGGCTACAACACTCTTCACAAATGAACATTCCACTCCAGCTGTTCTATAGCAACATCTTGGCCCTTACCATTTTGATAATCAGATGTAATAAATTGTGGGATAATGAGCAAAGCAAGTAGTTTAAATGTTTGTGTGAATGTCTCGGGTTAGTTCAGAAATGAGACAAACTTTTAAAAAAATGTCAAGATCTAAGCAATGTCATTACTCTATTAATAAGTTATTGTCATGCAGTAGATTATGTATCATTACTTTAGGAGGAAAATGATTCCCACTGGCTTTGTGCAGAATCCTGGGAAATGAAACCTCTAGCACTGATGGATAGAAAAGCTCTCAGAAGTTGGTCATCAAGTACTATGGGAACAGCACCATTACAAAGATTCCATGACTTATTTTGATTTTGTTCTTCTCTTCAAAGATAAATTTGGAATATAGTCTCACTGCTTCTGAAGAAGTTTATCCTTAACTGAGGGATTCAGTGTGGTCTGGCCAACAGACATTTACCTAAAGGGTTCCGTCTGCATATGAAGAGGAATATATTTGATGGCAAGTGTGTGCATGCATGCATGTGTGTACATGCATAAGAGCACACACACTTGGAATGCCAGAGGTGGTTAGAAAATTAATGGAGATGTGGAGAAAAGAGGAACACTGTGATAGATGATGCATCAATAAATTAAGTTGGAGGTAGGGAGGGAAAATGTTATCAGGCTCACTTATTTGCAGAAGATCTAAGACATTGTCTTCTCATCAGTGTGGAGATAGAGCTAGAGAGGAATTCTAGAGACTTCATATAAATGGAGTCAGAGGTTGCTTGTAAAGATTCCATTAATGACCAGGTAGATAGAGCCTAGCAGGTTGGACTGCAGGGTGAGGACGCTGGTTGGCAGATTAGAGCAGCTATTTGGCTAGCGGAGCACATGCCCTCCGAGGAAGGGAAGGATGATTCGTGGGAGAGTTGTAGCAGCCTGACCATCAGACTGAGCCCTGAAAATCACCTGGTCTGTCCCTTCGTTTCACACCAGAACTAGGTTCTGATGAAGGGCAAAGGTGTGCCTGGCTGGACTCCCTCTCAGCATATTCCCCACCCTTAGCCTCCAACCTCAAGCAGCTGCACTGCTACCTGCTGAGTATGTTTTGATAATATTTCCTAATTTTGTTTAGCTTGTGTGGTCACATAAATCAAAAAGTATTTGCATACATACAAAATAAGTTTCATATTTAAATAAAATATCAAAATTAATTTCACACTCTGTTATTCTTATTCAGTAATGTGCTATCTTGCAACTAGGTAGGGATGCTAAGCTGTTAGTATGTGCAATGAAAATTAACATTATTTTGATACCTCAAAAATTTAGACTCTTGCTTTGGGTATTACCTAGTATCTAAAATCAGCACTAATGCTGACAGCTTACTGAAAAAACGAGCACATAAAGCCGCAGCTACATTTTTATAGGCCCTTCTGACTGGCCGTAGAGGGCCTGCGGCCTGTGGTTATCCCCCAGGGAGTGGGTTTAGGGCTCAAGGAAAGCTCAGAGCAGGTCTTGCTCTTCCTCTTTCTTTCACATTTGAGCAGTAAGAAAATGACAGTGTGATGTAACAGGGTATTATGAAGATCTGGACTCTTCTGCTATGCTATTAATTGTTTTAGGTAGGTCACAAATCCTTATAAGGTCTGGTTTCTACATAGCAAGTGAGCAATCATTTCTAAGGCTTTTCCCAGGTTCTTACATGTTATAATTCTATGATATCCTGTAAGTGGGAAATAGCTAGTACCAAAAGCACTTGGAGGGGGGAAGAATCACAGAAAACACAATATACCTACTTTAGGGAGGGTTGTTGGGAAAGTGAGGGGAAGCATAGGGAGAGGAGAGGCAGCAGAAAAAAGCAGCAGCAGCCTGGAAGGGCGGCCCTCCCCACGGGCTCTGGGCTGCACATCCATTTCATCACCACTAGGTGGAGCCAGCTCGTACGGCAGCTGGACCCACTGCATTTCTTAGAGTTGTAAAGAGTCAATTTAGTAGGTGGCAACAGGCGTTAAAGAGAAGAGGAAACTTACCCAAAGTTTTGGGCTGTATCGCACATAGTGAGGATGTTATTTTGCAAAACTTAATTTCCTTTATATATATAACATATAAGCACGTATCAGACATTCTACGTAATTCTTTTCTTTGGTTAATGATTAAAAATGATTAACACCTCACTGAACTTCTTACTGCAACAAAATAGTAGCCCCAAGAAGGGTCCAGGTTTTCGTCCATCTTCCCCTCCCCTTCACCATTTCCCACTTCATCTCCATCTGTGCCTTCTTTCCTCTCTCACTCATCTCTTCTTTCGCCTTGTCGCCCACTTACATCACTGTTCCCCCACTCCCCCTCTGCTTAGGTATCTCACCCCACCCCCACCTCACTCTGTCTCTCTGCTCCTTCCTTCGTGCTCTCTACCCGCAGACCTTTTCTGACTCCACTCGCCCCACCCCTGCTCTCCCAGCTCTCAATCTCACAGACACAGACCTGACAAGTGCAACAGGGTGACAGTCAGACCTCGCACCACCTTCACCCTGGGTTAAGACTCCCCCACAAACTCATTCCATCTTCCCTCTCACACTCCCTGCTAGACTCTCTCCTCCCTGGAGGGTCTTGGTTCAGACCTTCCTCCCTCATGCGGGGGTGAGCCCTGACTGTAATCAAGCACCGACACACCTATTATTTAAATTCTAGCTCAAATGCCCCCTCTTCCATTGTTCGAACTGAGGATTTGTTTTTTTTTTTTTTTGTTTTTTTTTTTGTTGTTGTTCTTTGGACCACATTTACACTTCACTTCCACCCTTATGGCAGACATCAACTCATTCCCAGAACTCAGAGGGCAGGGCTTGTGCTTGGTTCACTATAGGGTAGCAGCTCCAATCTCCAAACTAGTGTAGGTCTGGCCCAAGAAGGAATTCTGGGAAGGTGATAGAAATATGGGCTTGGTTCTGTTGTTCACAAGTGGCTCCCCTCACTTTCCACACCTGTCTTTACCCCATGCTACTCACGGCACGTGTTCCTGGCTGACCACAGCCACCCTGAACCCGCATCTTCGTAGGCAGAGCCTGGCCTGGCCAGGGCTCCCAAGTTCAACCCCAGGCAGCTCAGGCTCTCCATCCTCAGCTTTGGGCAGGGGTACTGCAGACTGGTGTGCAGTGCGAGGGGCCAAGAGCAAATCTAATGGCGTCTGGTCCAGTCCCAAAGGAAGGATTGTGTAAGAAGAATATCTACCCCTGACCACTGGTCCTTCATGTGCATTTCTAACCCTTGAAAATGGACTTATTTCAGGTAATGCTGTAAGGGTGTGGGACCTATGAAAGAAATAGCTTGAAACAGTCCTCAAATTTGGGAAGCCACACGGAAGCTGGTTAGACATGAATCAATTCAACCAGATTCGGCTGTCCCAGCTGGTAGTTTATGGGGTGGGGGTAGAAGAGAGAGCACTCAATGGGAGACCTAACTCCTGGAATCTTCTATGCCTGACCTTTAAAGGGAGAATGTCATGCGCTGGGAAAGTCACTGGCTCCTCCCTGGGTCTCTGTAAATGGAGATAAATGGAGCTCTAACAGCAGAAACATTATAAGAATGTTATTGCTCAGATTCACATATGTCCAAATAACTTAAAGGAAAAAGTAAGATTCAACGGAAAGTGATGAACACTGCAACAAACAGATGTCCTTACCAAAGATGAAAGTCTGATAGTCATTACCATTGGGTGATCTCTTTACAGAAGATACTATCTTATTGGGTGCTCCTGGAATGCTTTGTAAAATGCAGTAGAAATGGATCTAGTTTTTGTGTAGGTAAGTGTCATGATCTATATATTTACTTCTCTAGAAAAAAATGACACTGAAAAATAGGGACAGTGAGAGAAAAAGTATCTCTCCACTTGGACCTCTAATTTGTGTTAACACCTCTAC
Source organism: Galemys pyrenaicus (assembly GCA_019455555.1). Lineage (NCBI taxonomy): Eukaryota > Metazoa > Chordata > Mammalia > Eulipotyphla > Talpidae > Galemys > Galemys pyrenaicus. The sequence continues at coordinate 525,183 of JAGFMF010011415.1, forward strand.
TTCTAGGAATTATATTAAATATACTGAATTGTTATTTATAGAAATGCTGTTGCTTGGGAATTTCTCCATTCAATATCTAATTTGACAAAGGTCCTTGAGAAAGATAACATGGCTGTGTACACACATATAAAACTAATCGTGGTTGTCATTTTCAAAATGATACCATTTAGAAGGATCAATACTAATTAGGGGAGATATTAACATATTCTTCATATTACCCTTAATCTAGGTACTAATTTCCTAGTGACTCAACTGACTGGGTTATCTAGACAGTGTCAATCTGGTTCCCTCTGCCTCTCCATCTTCCAGTCTTCTTCCCTCCCTTCCTCCCTCCCTTCCTCTCTTTCTGAAGTATAGGCATATAACCTGAGCTATGCACTAGAAATGAGAGGAGTGTATTTCTCTGTTAGATAATACTTCACTGTAACTTAAGAAAGATGCAAACAAAAGGGGTTAAAAAGAATCTTTGGATATTTTCAGGTTAAAATCGAATGTTTCAGGTGATTAATTATTCCTGAAGAGCAAGTAAGTGTTGGACCATTGAATGGTCCTCCCAGTAAGGAGCTCCAAGGAAGCTCTTTCATCCAGATATTCAATTATCTTGCAGGTCAAAAAGTTCTGGTAGCAACGGAGAAAGAAAATCATATCTAATGTTTTCCTTACCTGGGAACTTTCACAAATGACTGAATTAATACTCAATTGGTATTAGTTATAAGTATGAAAGTTATAATTCTGTTTTGTCTCTCCATCAATCCATCCACCCATCCATCCAATATTAACTGAAAGTTTACTAGGTACCGGACACTTTGCTATGACATGATCAAAGACATGGTCTCTTACATAGTTTGAGTTCCCTCATTTTTGAAGTTGACTTAATGCCATTTTATCTCTTACTTATTAGAGGTTAGGGTATTATATTTTTTCTGTTGATCAAAATTTGTAATGTAGAGGTAGAAAGCAAACAATATGAGTTAAGTAAAACCTTAGCTTCCAGATCTTATAGAGAATTAATATTTAGTTTTTCTTAGATAGTCTCTTAATTGTGGATCATTAAAAACTTATTATATTTTTTGGTGAATAGCTTTCTAAATACATTATAGATGTCCATGTTTGTAAACTAACAACATGCTACTGGGTCAGAATAGGAAGTATTAGTTATTATGCCAACACAGCAGCTGTGTTAGACTCCATGCTGGGATGTAGGACTGACTGCTGGCACCAATCCTGAGCCACCCATGATCAGTAACAGATTTTGGGATTCTTGTGCCTATTTGTTTTACAATTTATCTGCCTTCTTTCCTGTCAGGTTTTACTTTATGCCGCAGGTATTAAATGATTTGCTCAAACTCTGAGTCTTATTTACTATTTCTAAATCACTGTGGGTTTAGAAACAATATAACCAAGAAGTACAGTGGCTTTTAGGGAGAATGGAGAGGTGCTTCTATGAAAGGGTAAGCACTTTATCTTTGTAATATTTCAGCTGTTCAGAGCTTTTTTTTTTCCTTGTTTCTTGTTTCTAATGTTATAAACAGGTAACATTTGCTGGGTAGCTGTGTTCTTGATAATTTAATTTATTCCCCTATTTATAGATACAGCATTGTATATGGTCTAATTTGACTTTTTATAAAAGGGCTTCTTAGAACTGTATTCTTGTAGGTAGATTTTCAGCTATTAAAAACATTACCAACTACTTACCAAACTGCTTACTATGGAGGCAAGGTTAAGTTAGATATTTTGTAGCAATTGGTCAATTTTGAAATGGATATTTTTTCCCTTTACACATTGGTTTGGCAAAAGCAGGCCTCATAGGAAGAGCATGCTGTGATCTCTAGATATCCGTACTCACTCAATTTGGTAAGATTATGGAAGAGTTGATTAAATCCCAGAGATCATAAATCAGAAAAATAAAGTAACACTGCTTACTAGTCCAATAGCTTCCCAAATACCCAGGGCGATGTGGGGGCAATGCTGAGCTGGGCTCTGATGACAGGACTTGGTCAAAATGGGTTTATTGGGGTGTTATTTAATGGGCATTAGGAAGAATATTTCTGTGTTTGGAGAGTTCCAGGCAACCCAAATGGAGAGTGCTAACATTTGTGATTAAATAAATTAAAAAACAAAACAAAACAAAAACAACCTTGGAAATTTCATTAAGTATTCCAGAGTGCAGAAAGTCAGAAGACTTTTCCTGTGGGGACTAACTGCTTTCATAATCTGGTAAGGCTAACATGTCATAGGAGCTACACATTTTATTTTCTTTAAATATGCTGTGATGACATAATGGGATTAATCATCAGGACCTGACAAGAAAGGAGCGACTCTGCATCGCTTATTTAAACCTTTTGGAACTCAGGTGCTTCCTTACGCCCAATTTTTGCTTGTCTCTTAGTCATTTTTAGCAAAGGGCCATACCGAGGTCTCATTTTCTAGAGCTGGACTGTCCAATCTGGGAGCTGCCTGCCCTATCACTCTATAAATTAAATGAAGTTCAAGATTCATTTCTCAGTAGCGTTAGTAATTGTGTGCGTGCTCAACAGCCGACATGGCTAGTGGCAGCTGCGCTGGATGGCACAAATGGGTACATTTTCCTCACTGCAGAAAGCTCCATTGACAATGCTATTCTAGAGTCCTCCTTTGGGAAGGAGGGTTGGTAATTTTATTTCTGACATGACTACTCACTTCTGTGACAGCCTTGACTAGCCTGATGCTGGGATTTCTTTTGAAATGTGGCCTGCAGTCTACAGCCAGGATCCTGAGTGAATGCTCGACTTTATCCCAGTATGACCCTGAATCTTGGGAGTCCCTCACTAGTACTTTGGAAACTGAGTTATTTGTCACTAGTCACACCAGTTTCTTGTTTGACTCTGTTAACAAGGCACATGTAGTTTTGTAAGCTGTGGAACAGATTCTTAAATTAGGAACAAATGAGTTGTGATGTTGTAGGGCTCTTAGACTCTACATATTTCAATAAAACATAGATGGTCAACTCATGTTCTTTCCTACAAGCTATCAAGAAATGTGATCCATGAAGTATTTTGATTGTCTGTCTACCAACTTATTTCGTTATTGTTGTTTGGGGACTGAAGAAATATTTGGGTTGAAAAAAACAATGGAATTCGAAACTCAAGGCCCACAAGGTGCAACAGTTAACCTCACATAGAGTCCAGTCAGGATTCCCAAGCTGTTCTAATGGGAGAAACAACTTCTATTTCCTTCCTGGTAATCATTTTGATTAGGTATGAAAATGTTGCCAGGTAGATTCCTGAAGAAAATTGAGGAGGGATATGGCTGAACACCTGCCACTATTAGGAATTTTGGGCAACTGCAGAGGAAGAAAAGGGAGAATGGGAAAGAAATTAGACAGCAATTAACTGAGAAAATATGCCAGGTAATACTATACCAAGTAGGAGTTACCAAATCAACTTTGATTCACTTGCTGGGAACCCCTGTTGTCTGTTACTTATTAACCTAAGAGCTCCCCATTGGAATCCTCCCCAACCTACTTGTTATGAAAATCGTAGATCTCCTGGATGTTGCCAAAGATGATATGTTCTTTATTAAGGATCCCAGGGGGGATCTCCTCCACACCGCTGGTCATTTCCCACAGGTAGGTCTGCAAGACAGCAATAGTTTCATCACTGACCAGTACTACATGTGAAATACAGCAAAAGTAAACAGCCATCCAACTTGTGAGGTAAGACTCAGACCTGGGAATTTACATACAGTGTAAAAAGGGACAGGGTTAATGAGCAGCATGTAAAGAAGGAAAATCTCAATGTTCCATTATCTTTAACAGTTACTAGGGAAACTCGGACCATAAACTTTAGCAAGAATACAGACCCCACATTCTTTTTGTTAAGAGTGTGTGTGTATGTTGAGGGAGGAGGCAGATTTTCAGGGGCAAGTTAAGTTCACTGACTGTGTCATGATTTTTACTTTGAAGTATCTTCTATACTTTTTTTTTCTTTTGGTTGGGTCTAGTTCCAGTGTGGGAAGCTTCTTCCAAAAGCACCTTAAAATCCCATGCAATTACTGTTGACTCTGGCAGTAAGGTCTCCTCTGGTTGGCTGTGTTCTCAAGCTCTGAGAGAACACAAAGCACCGGGCACCTCTCAAAGACACTGACACAAGGATGTTGTTTTCCTACTGATGTGAGTTGAGCACGCCAAGACTCACCTCCAGGCACTCATGCAGGTCCCTTACATAAGCCTTCTCTGTCTGGAGCAGTTCAGCCATAATGAATCTAGAGAAAACAAATGAGCTTTCAGTTGGTCACAGACAGAATACTTTACTTCTCCACTTCTGTTTGTGACATTCTTGAATGTCCTATTTTTCTACTTTATCAACATCTCTCTCTTCATTTCTTAGAAACTCCTGCCTCTGAGTATTACCTGCTGAACCCCTTTCCCTCAGCCCTCTCCCCTGTATTCCGTCAGCATAGCTTTTGTGTTCAGCTAGCTCCATAATGTCTTCTTTTTCCATCCCAATTCTACTGCTTTGTATCTATGTGCTGATACGCATGTTCCCAGCTGCATGGTTGCCTAGACGTTCATACCATTCATATTGATCTCACCAACCAGATGGTTTACATTTCTGCTCCCTTTGTTTCTCCTATAGCACACAGAATGATCTTTCTGGTCAGTGGAATTGCCGACTTACACCATAACAGTACAATAAGTTAAGGTTCATAGTACTGTAAGTTAAATTAGGTTTCCAAGCCAGGAACAGAGGCCCAAGACACCATTACTGAGATGGAAGCAGTAAAGTTTTTCTATAAAGAGCCAAGTAGTAAATATTTGTGGGCTATTCAACCTGCATGAAAACCACTTAACTTCGCTGTTGTAGCACGAAAGCACCATAGATAGCATTAAAAGAAAATAAGCATGGCTGTGTTCCAAAATACTATTTATGGACACTGGAATCCAAATTACATCTAATTTCACATGTCCAAAAATATTCTTCATTTGATTTTTTCAACTATTTGAAAATATGGTACTTAGTTTGTAGAACCAGGAGGTGTGTCAGATCTGGCCTGTGGACTATAGTGTGCTGCTGTCTGGCCTAGACGGTCCTGCATGCTTTATTACTATTTCTAATGGGGCTCACTGACACCACAAACTGATGTGCTTGAAGCTGAGTGATGACAACAATAGTACAAGTTAACAATTTAAGTGACTGTACTTCAGCCTCCCAGAAAGAGGAACTACATGCACATCTTCAGGGAGAGGGTTCCCTAATGACACAGTGGGTCATTATGATGGACGACTTCACTGTAGTATCCCCGCTGTTTTTTCCTTTTGTAAATTTTCATTAGACATGAAGCTTGCTAGCTGGCATACAAAATGCAACAGTATTTAATATGGCACAAGTACATGTTTATGTATTTATCTTAGATTTTCTATGTCAGCTTTTTATGGTAGTTCATAATGAAAAACCTCTATTTTCAAGTGTTCTATTATATGAAAATTATGACAAAGATTGTCCCCCAAAAATTTCCTTTGGAAATTTCATAAGAAATAAAATGAGATGCATATTTTCCTGGACTTCTGTTTCGGTGGAATTTTTTCTTAAAGCAATACATTATTCTAGCAGTGGCCTTCCTATTAAAAGTATTGCTTTTAAAAATTCCCTTTTACAGGAGTAAGCTATATACTTGCCTACTATTCTTACTCTATTGGTAGGATGGAAATGATTAGCTTTGGAGCTAGACAGGAATTGAATTATTATTGCCATTTACTGTAGGTAGGACTTGCTTTTCTAAGCCTCAGTCTCATTTATAAAACAGTTGATTATGCATGAATGTTGTCACAAATAAACTCATATAAACAAGGTTTCTAGGACATCATAAACTAGGGGGAAAAAAAAGGACAAAAGAAGGAAAATAATCTGACAGCCTTTGCAAAGTTGTCTTTGATTTTCCTGTCTGCCATTTTGGGCATTCTACCTTCTCCCTTTTTTCTCCAACTTCTTTCCTGCAGTTTTGTTTGCCCTTCTTCATAATTTAGCTCCATTATCCTTTACCACACTTTGTGTTATTGTCCATACTTCTATTATCCCCAACCTTCTCTGGCATTTTGGGGACCCAGAGAGAGTCCAGCAGAAAGATTTGATCAAAAAGATTTGATTTATCTTCCTCCCTATGATTGGTTGAGTTGGTCCTTCTCAAAATTCTCATGTTGAAATCTCAACCCCAGAATGTAACCTAACTTGGAATAGAATCATTGAAGATGTAACGAGTTAAGATGAGGTCACAGTGGAGTGGAGTGGTCCCTATTCCAAAATGACAGATGTCCTTTGCAAGCAGGAAGTTTTGATGTAGATGTATCTTAAGGGGGAATGCCATGTAAACATGAGAAGGCTTTCAAAGAGACAAGGAGAAAGACCTGGAATGAATCCTTCCCTCCCAGTTCCCAGAAAGAAACAATGCGGACAACACACTGATTTCAGACTTCTAGTCTCCATAACTGTGAAAGAATATATTTCTGTTGTCTAAACCACCAAGTTGTCATACTTCATTACAGCGGGCAAAACAAAGTAATACTCTTCCCAGATGAAACACAAGCTCTGACCTCACAGAAGAGCTTCAGTTTCCACAGCTCCAAGGCACCTATGGTTTAACTTCATTGCCATAGAATCAATTACATCAGTTCTTTAAATCTTAGGACATGCTATTTCTTCCCCCAGAATTATCCAAAAAGAATCTGTCAAATTATTTTTCATAAAACCCTTGGGAGAGCTCTGGATATGTGTGACTTTGTAACATCAACGTAAAGAAAACAGAGTAATCAAGAAATGGATTGTGAATTTGACAATGTTCATTGTTTTCACTATCCACTTTCCCATAGCTGTTGATTACTGTGAAATGTGGGTGAATAAATATCTGCCAACCCAAAGAAGCAAAATGCATTTGCCTATCTGGAATCAGGACTTTCTGAGAATGGGGCTGAGAAACTTAGAGAACAGCGCAGGAACCGAATTAAGTTGGTCCCAACTCTCTAAATGGATTCTGGATCTTATCTGCTCTTTTTCTGAGAAAACACACAGTTCTATTTATGAAAATCTCAGGCAACATCATAGTCTCCCAAAATGTTTGAATCCTAACAACCTTTACTTTCTTCTTGTCAATTCTCTTTGCTTCATTTCCTCTTAGGCTATTGTTGGCCTTTGAGTTAGTATAAATGGCAGCTATACGACTTGGCCTCTACAGCTCACTCACTGGACCGACAGTCTCTAGGTACATATACTTTGCTTTTGAGATCCTTTTATTCACCAGACCAAAACTCAGAAATCTGAATACCTGGACCAACTCAGGGAAAGAGTCATGTGACATTCCAGAGCACACCTTACTTTCTTCTGGATCAACACTACATCTTTCAACATCAAGTAAGTTGTCCCATTTGTTTTGTGATTTTAGATAATTTCTTACCCTTTGCAAGCTTTCAATTTCCAGATCTAATTAAATTCTATAAGCTTTCCTTGATCGATTATAATATCTTCATTATTCTCCAAGTCCCTGGTTCACAGGAAAGAGTAGCTCTCAAGTTTATAATCTATTTAGAATGATATGCTTGGGAATCAGCTGAATAAGTGCAATGCAAATCAGAATAGAAGAGAAGCATAGAAAGGATCGATGGCAGTGGAGACTGTAAATAAGGATGCACAGGGCATGGTATATGGTTGGATTTTAAAAATAAACAGGATTTAGAGATAGGTAAAATAAAGCCAAACAGAAAGAAAGAAAAAAAGGGAGAGAATGGAAGAAAAAACAAAATGGGGAGGATTCCTGGTCAAGAATAGTGTACAACACAGACATAATTTTTCTTAGAAAGGAGTTAATAAAAATAGTCTGACTGAAGTCTATCATTTGAATTGGAAAGTACTTTGAAATAAGATTGATTTAGCAATGGAGAGGTGTTTTATCTTTATCCTGGGGGCAATATGAAATGATTTAAAATTGGGGGGCATGTAAAATGAGTCATAACATTCAGAGTAGTGAAGAATCAGAGAGAACTGATTTTAATTTCGACTCCATTATTTACTATCTGTATGATTTGGGCAAAGTAGCTTAGTTTTTCTAAGTCTTATTTCTCATATGTAAAATAGGAATAATAATAGATACCAGAGAGAAGTACTATGAAGATAAAATGAGAAAATAAGTGTAAGGCAGTTAATACAATGTTTAGTCCATAAAACATTTAGGTGCTGGTGGTAGGAAGAGTCTAGTGTTAACACTAGCAAAATGCTACTAGAAAGGTAAATCTGGCATCACCACCAAGTAAACTGGGTGGAGGATGGGGCAGGAAGGCCAGGGAATGCTTTTTAAATAATCTAGACAGATGGTGAGGAGGGACAGAAACAGGAGTCTGTGGGAATGAGAAAAATTAGAGACATGAGAGACTGAAGAAGGAAATAATATAAAAGATGAAGGGATTATTGAAGCTTACTTCACAGTTTCAAGATTAGATAACTAGGAGGGGAATGATTCTACTGATATGAATTAGGAAATCAGAAAGGAAGAACTAATGTGGAGGAGCAGGGAATATTTGGTTTAGTCCATCCTGAGTTTTGAGATTGAGAAGTTTAATGACCTAAGATGAAGATGTTCTCTGGGAAGGGAGGGCTCCATGAAGCAAAGTCAGGTGAAGGGCAGCACAGACAGCATAGACTCTAAACTCTTTAGAGTGATACCATATATTCAATGGAAGTATCATATCTGTCCATAGCCTCTGTCAGATTAAGCTGTCCAAAGGGACAGGGAGCAGCTAAAATCAAGTACAGTCATGAGGAGCGTGTCAGCTGGGCAGAAGCTCCCGACACATACTCTTTCTTTCGAGCTGACTTCCGCTTCTCTTCATTGACTTCATGGTTGGCGTCCCGTAGCTTGACTTCACGATCTGAAAGGCTTGCTGGGATGATGTCCAGCTCCAGGTCCTTGTTATCCTATGTGGAAAGATCATAGTAGTCACCTCAGACATGTTTTGGGAAAGCAACTCACTAGAATCAGGGAAGGTGGCAAAGAAACACAGAAAGACAGAGATGGATGAGAGGATGGGGACTCCCACTGGCTGCCACCCACAAGCATTCTTTGTGGGATGATTTTTTTCCCCAAATAATAAAGACACAAAATGTTCAGGTCAAATGTTCAAGGCTACTAAACCCAGGAAGAAGGAAACAATGAACACATTTGATAATTAGTGTCTTATTTTCCCAAGGACTTTGGTACTGATTAAATCTAAACACATAAATTACTTCAAATTTGATCATAAACATTAAAATAGATGTGAAACAGAAGCACATAAAGCTATAAGAAAATTTTCATTTGTCAAGATAGAATAATAAAAAGCAAATATTTTTATTTAAATAAGCAATTTCCTTTGGAAGTAGAAACCATAGAATAGAACAATTACTAAATTTTCCAATTGCCCATCCCTGCTTGTTTCAACCACTCTGTAGTACTTATACATGGAAACCTCTAGAAAAAAATATTAGATTCAAGTGTGGGAGAATCATTAATGTCCCAGTTTTTTTTAGACTCTCTAGTCTGCTCTGATTCAGAGCATAAACCTAGAATTAGAAATCCTAGGCTTAAATTGCCAGGCTGTATTTAGCTCTTAATGCATAGGTTACTGATCCCCGTTATAAAGAAAAGACTAAAAGTCTTTCCATGCTTTGTGGCAAATAATACCTCCCTTCAGTTGAAACCTCAAATTGCCTTTGCACAAATTGTATCCCTTATTCTTGAACAAGCACTGGGGACTCTAACCACTCACTGATTAACGTAATTGGGTAGTGAATGGTACTACTGAAGTCAGGCTAAAGAGGTCCATCTTCAGAGTCAACAATTAACTCTACCCAGAGAAACTCTGTTCTATAGTGACGGACCCCCCACCCCACCCCCGACCAGCCAATTTTGCAATATAAATAGTAGTGATTATGGGGGCTGGAGAAAGGGAGCTAGATGTGAATAGCTCAGCAAGACCCAACCCCTCCAGTAGAAGAACCACACACGGCAAGTATTAGTAGTCAGCAGGTCAGAAACTGCTTCCACCTGGGGCAGGGAGAGCAGCAGTAAGGAGGGACGTGAGAAGAGAGGACATCCTGGCTGGGCGATCCCCACACGCACCTCTGTGTTGACTCCCAGGGCTTTCTCCAGAGAGTACCGGTACTTCCCCATCCTCATGGAGAAGTCTCTGTAATGCTTGTCCACTGTGGTCACCCACTTCCTGATCTCTGTGGCATGAATGTGGCCTTTTTCCACAAAGCTATCAGCCAGCTGAATCAGAAGCTTCACCTTCTCCTTCGTTTGCTGTCCCAAAACATGATCATAAATTATTGAATTACATTTACTCTCATAACTCCACACTATCTCCTGCCTTTCTTTATAGCAGCCACAGATACCTCATAGCCAGGCTGCATGGGCTTATACCCCAGCTCTGTCATTTACTAGCTGGGGATCTTGAACAAATTACTTACACCATCTGTGTATCATTCCTTTATCCTCAAAATAGAGATTGCAAAGTACCCCCACTGTCAGGTTGTGGGCATCACATAGTTGATAATGCAGAAAGCTTAGAAGAACTATGTCTGGAGCACAGGGTTGACAGTGAGCTCTAAGACATCCATACATGCTAGCTACCTTGACTGTCGATTATAGAGTGTGTTGCCAGTTTGCAGAGTATGTTAACATCGCATCTGAGATACTGAGTCTTAAAGTACTCCAAGAGGGTAGGTGGAGGGTAGTGGTAAGGGTCTCTTTGAACCATGGATAAAACAAATGTAGGGGGGCTTAGGGTTTGCTCAAGTTCATGCCACCAGTAAGCAACAGAGCCTGTGTGCTTCTGTTCCTGATTCCCTGTTCTCTCCCTTTACTGCATCAGCCTTGAGCAGGCTTTCTAAATATCAGGTAAATTGGTACATGTCAGGAACTAAAGAAGTCCAACTAGTAGATTTAAAAGTAAAGTCTTTTACAATCAGAATCTTATCACTAGTTTCTATTAGCGAGGAAGATAAAAGAATTAATGAAGCCAGATCCAGGGCTTAGTGAGGTGGAGCTTTGCTGTGTGTTGGGTTAATTTCATTTCTTGAAAGAGTTGTTCAGCATCTATTCTGTCCACAGCTTTATACAGAGAACTGTGGGGACAGTCTTGGAAGGTAAACAAAAGGAAAAAAAAGAGACACCACCCACTCCTTCCCATACAGAGACCTATATTCTCTAGAGGGGACATGATTTTCACAGAGTAGTTATATAACTTGGGGCATTATGTAATTGAATGCCAAAATGAGAAGTATGTATTCATGTGTATATGTACAGTTAACACTGCAGGCATTTTAAAAAGGGGAAAAATGAAGATGAAATGGCATGGGCAGGAAAGGTCTTGTGGGGTGGGGAGTTACGCAGCATAAGATCTGGAAATAGAGGGATATTCAAACAAGTGATGCTCATGTTTTAATTTTAAACTTTGAAACTCTAAAATCTCAAGGGTACCTGGTAGATTTTAAGAGAAAGTGAAGACTGTTTAAATAATATTCTGAGGAGTAAAATTATCTTTGGACAGGAGAAGGGTAGGTCCAAGGTGTGGACTACGTTCTAAATCTAGATAAACAATAGAGGGGCCTCCCTGCTGGTGCAGTGCATTAAGCAATGCACTATGAAGCAAACTGCAGCCACTGCAGCACTAGTTCGATCCCTGCTGCCCACAGGCTGGGAAGGGGATCCACATGGCGCAGCAGACCTCTTCTGCCTTGCCCGCTGCTCCCCTCAGCAGTGTATTTCAGTTAATTTGCCTGTTCTGTTCTCCATTCTGTCTCTGATGGATCCTCTCACCGCCCCCCCCCCACCTCTGGCCTGTACCCCAGTGCTTGTATGCATAAATAAATCTTTAAAAAATATCTAGATAATCAAGAGAAACCAAGGCAGAAAATACTAGAGCAACAGTGGACCAGGCAAAAGAGCTTTCCTTTTGTTATTCTATGACCCTCACCCACCCTTGCCTTTCCAGGCTCATCTATAATCCTCCTCCAGGAGAGACTAACCTTTCTAGGAATGCCAGAGGGAGAGCTGGGTCTGCTACATGGCCATGGGCACTTGGGCTCCAGCTCTCCTGCAACTCACCATACAGAACCTCTCCTGCCACAGGATAGTGGGCTGATACCCAGAACTGGGAGAGAAAGGCCCAGAAGAGTTTTGGTGTGAAGGAAGGAAGGTGAGTGTGGTAACAGAAGAAACTTCTTAGCCACAAAAAGACAAAGAGTAATAGCACTGGGAATTGGGTAAGAAGAGACAGTGGTATCCTAAGGACCTCTATCTTAATGCATTTAGGGTTTTCTTTTCGACAACAGTTCCCCTGACTTTGCTATTTACTTAAGATAGAGATTAACTTTTGCAAATTATAACCAAGAAATCCACTGTTATGTGAGAGCCTTAGAACTACATATTTATTCCTGCTCTTGGTAAGGGGATGGCATGAGACAGGGTTTTACAGTCAGTTGCCCTCTCAGAAGAAATTATATCCTGAGACATCAAACCTGTGATTCAGAGTCAAGAACAAGACTGGCTTGTGATCAAAAATATTCCAACAAAAATATTCCAGAGTTGTGTGGAACCTGGGGAGCAAATAATGAATGGGCAGCGTAGACAAGCCCTGCTCCATATGGCCCACCTATCTGTGACAGCCCCGTCTCCACTGCTCTCAAAGGCCCCTAAACTCCAGCACGTTGATTCTCCATGTCCCTCCTGCTCTTACAAGTGACTCCTACTCATCCCTCTTTCACCTAACGGCCCCCTCGCGTCTCCTGTGCTCCCCATTGGATGTGTGGGTGATGTCCTTCCCAGTGCTGCTGCAGCACCACACAGAAGCCTCTACTTTAGCAGGTATCACAGAATTACTTGAGTCTCCTTCATTGGACCACAGATTCCTTAAAGATAAATGTGTATATATATATATATAATTTGTATCTCTAATGCCAAGAATATGGTAAGGACATCATGAATTTGAATAGACAAATGAGTAAATAGCATTTTTGGAAGTAATAAAGCTCTATCAGCAGGAATTGAGGGTTTTTGTTGGGAAGAATTAGGTGATACATTTGAGCCACAGACTGGACTCCAACCATGTCCACAGTCACAGCTGAGAGCAGTTTGAAATGCTTTTCCACATGGGTGACTAGGGCAGCACCATAACCTGCACATAATGGCTACAGCTGATGATATCAAAGGTAAAACTGTATCCCATGAGGACAGCCCATCAATATGCAGCCAGTAACGTCTCAGTGTCCTGACTTAAAAGCTCTTTCTAAACAGGACAATATGTTGTGTCAAGTGAGGTTGTCTCTCTGGGGATCTGGGTACTTGGTTGAAGAAGAAAATGGAAATGCAAAAGACAGAGGACGGAAGAGTGGGGAAGCTGGACCACAATGCCGCTGGCTAATGGATCCTTCTGATCCTCGGTGATTAGACGACGGCGGAACTGCAGAGGGTCTTGTCCGTACCTGTCTCCATCGCTAGAGGTGAGGTTATGCCACATTTCTTGTTCTTCCCATACAGTGGATCACGTTATTAAGTTTGTCCTTCATAACTTAGGCCAGTCTGAAACTCAAGTCTTGCCATCAAAAGATAGTAAATTTTATAGACTGATAAAGTGGGGTCAGACTATAGTTCTGGAATGCTAGGTTCAAAGTGTGGACATGAACTAGTGGACAAGAGGGAATCTTTGGGAATATAATTTATTAGGATCTGAACATTTGGAACTGACAGATCACTTATCTTGAGTTCTACATGTACCTAAGACATGTTTTACCTTTTCCATTTTATTCTATGTTATCTGCTGGAAAAATATAGTTTGTTTGTTTGTTTGTTTTTTAAAGGTTCAGTAATTCTATTTTTCTTTTTTTTTTAACCTTTATTTCTTTACTTCTCTGCCTTCCTTTGAGAAGTTAATATTACACTATCTCTCTTTAGTCAGTGAACCTTACTCTAAATAATGCTCATTTTAAAACCCTTTGTGTCTTTAGCATTTTTCACAGTTTTAAGATTTCGCCTTCTTGGTATCATTCTTTTAATTTCATTATCACTTTCTAATTTTCCTTCACTTCTGATATTTTGTGTATTTATTGATGTATTCTTTGTAGAAGTGAGGTTATTGAGCTCCCTTTGTAAGAAAGCCGTTTTCTTGACATATAGCTTCATAATCATTCCACAGGGAAGAGTTTGCCATTATATATGAAAAAACCTTTCAAGATCTCTATCACATGTGAGTTACACTCCTCTTAAGAATCTCATCTTTAACTTGAGACCCTTTTTTCCATCTTCTTAGATGCAGTTCACCGTTCCATTCCTCCATCTAAATTCCAAGATATAATTTAGTTCAGCTATATTCCAGGCTCTTTCATTATCACTTAATTCCCTTTTTTTGCAGAAGAATTAAGTCCAGTTGATCTACAGCTTTTTTCACATTCCAAGATAAAACTGCCAGTTTAAAAATTGTTTTCTTTGTGACATTATTCGTAATTGGGAAATATAAATCAAAACCACAGTGAGGTAACATTTCACATCCCTAGGACAGCTATATAAAAAAGATGGATATCTTGGAAGACAGATATCTCCCAATTATTGGAGAGTATGTAGAGGAATCATAGAGATTCAAAATGAAAGAATCAAGTTAAGGATTTTTTTTGGGGGGGGTGCAATCTGTAGAAACTTCTTTGTTTCTGTTTGTGGTTTCCTTCCAATGCGTAAGACACAGTTAGGTGAATGAATAAAGCATGGTTCTTGTCCTTTAGGTTCTAGCTAGTTCATATAAAAGATACCACTTCACACAGATTTCTAGAGAACAGGGTGGTTCAAGGTTATACAGGCCTTAAGGGTTATACAGACAACAGGGTTCTAGTATGTGATGGGCAAGACTGGAACGTAGGCAGGACCCCAGAGGAGAAGGCATGGAGTGTAAAGGCAGGCTCCTTTCAACAAGTACAAACTCAAGGGAAGAGATAGATATTCCAGGCAGAGAAATGTAAAGAAAAGGCCCGGAAGCAAGAAAGTATAAGATCTATCCCTCAGAAGGTAAAAACAACACATACATTTATCTGAAGCACAAAATTTGATAAATGAATCATGGGAGACGAAGCGGGGTGGTATGGTGGCATTGTGTATGCATTGCTAAGTGCTAGCCTGCAGAATCATTAAGGTTTTTGAGCTGGGCGGTTATATGACCAAAGTGGGGTTTTATTTACTTATTTTATTGAGGTAGCATTGCTTACAAGACTGTAAGTGTCCCAGAGGGTATCCACAGTACTGCAGTAAAGGTGAACAACAATGAAGAGCAGGTGGGTTAGGAGAATAGAGGCGAAAAGCATGGGGTGTGATGGACAGATTCCGATCCTAAGAAGTTTGGTATCTACTGTGATCCAGTTCATGTGGGTAGGAATGCCAGCAGATCTGGCACTTCTCAACCTGTGAATGGTTCATAACTGACACTATTTGGAGAGGGGTACACGGACACAAAGAGGGTAACTGAAAAGTCATTTTCACTTGAGTGTGAAAAGAGTTCTGTGTGTCTGCTACTTTCTTAGTGTGTTTGCTTCGATTGACATGGAAATGAGTCTCATAGAAATGAGTCTCTGAACTCACTGGATGAAAAGACCCCAAGATCACAAGGAAGCTAGGGAAGGCATCCACACTGTCAAAAAGTTCATAGTGTCCGATTCACAAAGTGGATAACCACTTCAGAAATCAGGCTAAGGGACGAATTTTGTCACAGCAACTTAAAGGAACATCTGCCATAGACTCAGAGGGCTCTCTGGGGAGGATGGGCATTAACATGTTCTTTCTGAGCTAAAAGCAGCTCTCACCCTAGGAAGAGCATCTGCCATGTGAGCAAGGGACACCAAGAAAGTCTACTCCATGGCAGGGAGGGATGAAGACACTACACAAAGAGAACCTGAGACAGATCAGATCTTCATTCAAACCCAAGGGTCCTCAGATTAAAAATCCCAGATGTGAATACAGATCAAAATAAGATTTTCTCCATTTATAGCATTCTCAGCCTCAGTGTGAATGGAGGTGAGAGGGGGTGTGGCATGTACATGCTCTGCTCTCCAGAGACCTAACCTGACCCTTTTTCATATCTGAGAGCAGAAATAAGTAGTCCTTTCAGGAAATAAACTTCCCTACTTTGTGAACCCACCCATATTCAATGACCTTTCCAAAAAGTGGATTTCCCAGGCCATTCAACTTTGAATACCGTGTGGATAGGTGCAGATGCGCACACATGCGATGCTCTGGGCTTTGTGTGGTCTGGAAGAATGTAACAAATTCCAGAACATGGAGCATGAAAATGAAACACTGGAAGCACAGTGTATTGGAGCTGACTTCTGCTTACAAATGCTGTACCCAGCAGATGCAACTCTTTTGTGATTTGGGTTTAAAGGAGACATTTGCCTGGCAATTTCCTCCTTGCCACTGTGGTCCAGGGTGTCCATGTATGGAGGCTACTCTCCTTTCCATGGTGTGAAAATGGCCAGAGTGGGGGATGCGAAGTGGGTTGGAGAGGTGTCTTTGGGATGCTTCTTACCTTGGCAGGCACCCTGAACTCCCCATATTCTTTCAGCAGTTCCTGAGTCTCCTCTGTGGTCTCTCCAGTGGAGGTATGTGTTGAGAGGTAATATTCACCTGTTTCTTGGATCCAGTCAAGCGCCTGTGGGAGGAAATAGATTGTCCAGTCCCCCAAAGCCCCAGAAGAAAAATATCCCATTTAGTTTGGGACAGTGTGATGGACTCTAAATGCTGCACTTGATCAGTATGTAGCTTGAAAGTTGTCTTTATGAATGACCTGCTCCTGTTTGTATGGGACATCCCACCAGCAAAGAAAATGTCTCCTCCATCAGACTTGGGACTCCTCTAGGCCAGAGCCAGTGTCATCCATGAGTTAGGAGCAATCTGTCCCCAGCATCTCTGCCCCACTCTTGGTCCCAAACTTTGAATAGAGTACTTGGTAAAGGCTGAATGAGGGGTGAAAGGGCTTTTGTCATCCCCATCTGCCACATTTACTCTGACTGCTGCTTCGATCCTCTTCTGGAATGTTTCTCAAGACCTGATCACTGGACCAGTGCATAGTACCAAGAACTGAGGCAAAGTCAGGGAAAGCTCTGGACGTACCTGTTTTGCACTACGTTCAAATACCACGTATTGCTGGCACTGGTCTAACCGCCGCTTCTTCAAGGTCCAGAAGTGCAAGACACGATTCTCCCTCTGTAGGAGCTCACTCAAGATGGCTGCAGGGCAGAGGAGATGAGTGCTGGTCACAGGAGGAACCTGAACGAATCCTAGGTTCTGGGTAACTATGACCTTCAAGCCTCCCCATAGGACTAACCCAGACAGTGGAGGCGAGGGAGCAAGAACTTGGTGCAGAGTATCTCCAGGAGGGATCACGGTGAGCAGACTGGGGTGACAGCCTGCAGACAAGATTCTGTTAAGGAAAGGAGGAAGAGTATACCCCCAGGGTGACTTAAATATGACCCCGGTTTTCTTCACATCAAAGTTTGTCTGGTAAGTCTTTGATGGTACCTTGGGAAGTATCAGTCCCTAAAATAGCAACTAATTCAACTGGCCTCTGAAGTCCATGAAGAGCAAGTGAACCTGACAGGAATCCCAGCTGTTCTTGAAGAGTTTTAAGAGACAGCAGGCAATGAGCAGTGGTGTGAGAACTAGTGTAAACGCATGAATAACCCCTGTCATACACCATAGTCTCTCTCTCTGCCATGTCCATTATACATACTGTATATGGACTACATATACAGTTTGTTAACAGCACAGTCAAATTTTAAATCCTGGGCACAGGGACCAGTGTTTGAACAAGGTCTATATGGTATGTGGCTTTGGATACAATCATACGAATACAGAAAACATGTTACGTCTAACAATGCTAAGTGTGAGGTTATGCACCAAGCACTAGACCACAGCGACTGTGGTAAGTGCTGGCCCATGTGATTTTTCTCTCTGCTTCTGCCACTCCAGGAGTGGAGGGCTACCTGAACAGATTCCCTGAATGTTTTAACAGAAGGTACCAAGCTTGATGCAACCAAGATAAAAAGGAAAGTGATATAGGATAGACAGCAGATACTGTCTCAGGCAGAAACCTTAATTGGGCAGAGAACCTGTGCTTCCTTAACTTTATGTCTCCTCTTTGTGCCCAAGAGAATAAAACCAGACCTGGCTAACTTACCAAATAGTTTCAGGTTTCATTTTTGCCCCCATCTCTTGCCTCTCCTATGGGCAAAGATCTGCCCCTAGTAAGGTGCGGTATCTCCTGCTGTCTAGGTGCCCACCCCTCTGAGCATATGGAGGTGTGGGTGTGTGCTCTCTCAGCAAGCAGCGGCCTCGCCCAGGCTGCCGCTTGCATTTGGAAGTGAGAACATATGCCTGCACACATGCTGGAAGGGGTGATGACAGAATGCCAGCAATCCACAGGGTCCCCGCCTGCAAACAGGGCAGTACTTCTGCAAAAGGAACCCTGCTTCCTTCTTCTCTGTAGGGACTTCGGGTCCTGTTTCATTCTTTCCTGTGGCCCCTGCTAGTCCTAACCCTGAGCCTCTTAGAAAGAGGGAAGCTGATCAGTGCATCCCTGGCCCACCCAATCCCAGGGTCTGCAAAGCCGAGCCCACCCTCACTCCAAGTCAGTTTCCGTCTCCTCGCTAGCTTTGGTCTCCGGAGGTGTACTTCTCTGCTCGGTCAAGACGACATTCGTTAAGCTCTTCACTCATTCAAAGGCTTTTTTTTTAAACAAAGCACGATTCAGGGTAAGCAATTCCATGGAAAGGTGAGCTTAATATGGTCAGATAAGAAGCAGTTTGTTAAACTTAGTGTTGTAAACACACGTTGATTTTCAATGATGCTCACCTGAAACTTACATAATGTTAAAATGCATCATTACTTTCATAAAAATTGTTTTTAAATAAGCAATTTTTAAGGCTACTTATTTTTTCATTTAATGACATACTTTTTTTAAAAAAATAAGAAAAATGAAGTTTTAAAAACTTAAGCAATAAATTGAAAAGCCAGGATTAAAAAGGGTTTTAATTCTCAGCCATGTCTTGTTCTCAGGTTGTAGGATATCCCAGTCTTGTGTTGTTCAGTATGTTAGCCACTAGCAGTATTTGCTATCCACATTTAAATGAATTACCATCCACCAGGAGTGCAAATCAGTTCCTCAGTGATGCAAGCACATGAGACAGGTGGCTATTATACTGCACAACCCAGGTACAGACCATTCCCATTATTTCAAAAAGTTCGATTACATGAACCAGCCTTGGGGAAATCTTATGCTCTGTTTTCCACTCCAAATCTTGATGCGTGTTAAAGAATTGCCATGAATCACCACTTCCTACGCCACCCCACATCAAGCTATTTCTTCTCCAAAGAGAAGAGGCAGGAAATCTGCACTGGGGTGACAGCCAGTGAGCAGCCTCTGCACCTGCTGTGAGGTGGCTTGTGGCCAGCGGGGGCACACTGACCTTTCACCTGCTGCTCAGGCCCCCGGGTGTGGCTGGCGGCACTGGGCATGCTGACGTTGTTCCTGTGGATGTACTTGAGAAACACTTCCGCGTTCCGCCGCGCCAGCGTGCAGGCCTGAGGGAGACAAAGGTGTGAGGTGGCAACTCCCAGTAGGTGCCTAGGGTCCAAGACACTGGAGAAGAGGTGCTGGTGACAAGGTGACTGAAGCTCTGAGAGACACTCTGGGGGCCAGTTCTGTTTGTGGAGGCATCCCTTCCGAGGCAGGAAGCTTGCTCTTTGTCAAATGAAGTTACTCCCCGCGCCTCTCCCCTTTCCATACCGGATGGGACTCAGAAGTCAGCCATGCCTTGACTTCCTAAATGTCGATTCAGTATTACTAACATTCAGTCTCAGGCTGGTCTTCCTCTGTACTAGATGTACGAGAATGATTTATATGAACAGTGGGGTAAACCACATTAATGTTTATTCAATTTAGACTTAAGAAAACAAATTTGGTAAACACACATTCTAAATCTCAATAGGAAGTGCTTACATTTGAAAAACTTGTTTGTCTACTAAATCTACCCCACATCAATAACAGCAATAAACATCCTACTGTTGAGAAATATGGATGTACATGGGAAGAGGGTTACACTGGCTCTCAAAGACTCACACGAGCTGTAGGGCACAGAGGGCAGGACACGTCTACTTGTACCATGATGACCAAGGTCCAAGAAGGGCGGGAGCCATGAAGCAAGGGCTGGAACCTGGGTCTACTGAGAGTATTTCTAGTTTCTCTCAAGACCATATATTTTCTTTAAGAATAGTCTTTTATTATTGAGACTATATATTCCACAATTTTCAGAATTAAATGATCTGTAGATAACACTATCACATTTTAAAATCTTTTCACACTTAGCAACTGAACTTACAAATTATATACTAAAAATTATTTTAAATGTTACTTTAGCAATACTGGCTAATTCTAAGAGCTGTGGTAAAAGCCTGCTGGCAGAACCATCAACTCTGAGATTCAACAGCTGGATGGTAGTCCGAAACTAAGGAATCCAAAGTAGATGAGCTCATGCAACATATGACTGACTGGCCATATGATGACTGCAACAATAGGGAGTTTCTCACCTGTGCTCTTAGGTTAACATGAAAACATTGAACCAGAACATTTCCTTGTTTCTGTCTTCAAAAGAAATGTAATTTTATGAAGAAATAACTTCTTATCTATATTTAAAGTCAGATTCTCTACTTAAATTCTTTATAATAGAGAAAGCTTTTTAAAACAAAAACTTTTTAAATTAAGGAAGAAAACCTTAAAAAATTTTTCTAAGTCTCACATAGAAAAATTTCTATTTGATCTTAATAGTAACTGCTGGTTACTGAGAGTTCTGATTGAATGTGGGAGCAGATACCAGCTATATGGAAGGATGGCAGGAAAAGACCATTTTTTTAAAAAAGAACAAAAAATCTAAGAGATGGTCAAGTAGAGAAAATCTCTAATCAAAAAAAGGCAGTTAATTACAGAAATGTATAAAATCAGTAGCAGCATGTCAGGGCATAAATATTCTTTTTTGTACTTTCAAAAACCTGACAAAAGTATATCATGAAATCAAGAAATCTGAAACCAATGCAGCCCTGAGATAAGTTTCAACATAGATGACTGTCAGAGAAGAGCAAAGGCTGGAGGACAGGCTTAAGAGGACCTCGCACAGGCTGCAAGCTGATTCAGAGCAGGACTGTGCTTCTTCCCTGGTAGCTAGGGTGCTACTAAAGCAAAAAAAAAAAAAAAATAAATAAACCCCCAAAAAACCCACAAAAAAACCAAAAAACACCCCCAAAACAAAATAAGGTATTTCTCTCTTCATTTAGCAAACAGTGCTATATTTACTGGTAACTGAAATTGCCAGACTGATAAATAAGGTGTCTATGTTAATTTCTTTTATTCTTTGCCCCAAATTTTACACCATTCATTTATAAAAGGCTTATTTTAACAGTGCTTTATATCTAGGCTTATCTTTCAATTAAAGTATTTTTATTAAGCAAACGTAACTGAGATGGCAGTGTGTATTTTTCTCAACTAACAACATCACTGGAATATCAGGATATTTGAACATGGCACCAGTAGTAATGGTATTGTCTAGTTGTACCAAAAGTGTTGCCAGAAATAACCTCTCAATCTTTCAAATTATCAGCCAATATCCTCTCTATCAAGCCTCCTTTTGGATGAGACTAGAAGGAATAGTCACACGGGAAGCCCATGTGATGAAGCAGAGTGTTGTGTAGAGGAGAGGAGGGGAGGATATAGAGGGGTGGAGAAGAGAGGGAGAGGAAAGGTGCAGGGGAGAACAAGCTTCTAGATTTGGGAGACAGTATGTTCGAACCTTAAGAAAGGCCTCCTTTTGTTCCAAATGTTTGCTGATGAGTGGAATGACGTGGTCGATTTCTGCTGCTGGCCCCAGTTTATCTCGTCCTCCACACCAGTCCTCATCTCTCCGGTATTCTTGCTCTAAGCTTTCCAACACACTGCACACCTAATGAATCATAGGGAAAAGACCAAGTAAATTAATCAGGTGAGAAGTATTTGATGAAGACCTTCAGCTAACAGAACTCTTCACAGGGGACATATTTCATTCAAAGTTCTGTTTGTAGCTTTAGAGACTACAGTGCCCCCGGTACATCTAAGAGAAGTCCAGAAGGCAGTGAGAATTCAGGGTCTGGATCTCAGAAGATAGATTATGATTAGAGATAAAAATTTTGAAATCATCTTCTTATAGTTAATGGGTGCAGGCTGAGACTATGGGGGTTGAGTACCCATGTTAAGAAAGGAAGACAGAAAGTATTTTGGGGTTTCAAAGATACCAGTCAACTGTTCTTGCCCTATAGTAAGCAGACTCAAGCAGAGGTAAAGAAAGTTGACTATGTTGTGTAATTTGTTGACCGTAAATGAATGTCATATATCTCCTCTTCTGGGGAAAAAAATCTCTCAAAGTCTCATCATAAGACAATGACACTCACAGGCCTCCTACTGCAAAAGCATATTTTTTCCAGAGTGATAACTAATTTGGGTTAATCTAAAAGATAGTTTAGAAATGCTTCAGTTATAAAATAAAAATGTTAGGAGGCCTCATGAAGTAACTTTAAAAATAAATTCACAAAAGAGCAAGACCACTTTGAATGGAGCTTAGAAGGAAAGAGGCGTTAGGGT
>JAGFMF010011416.1:0-13873 GCA_019455555.1 Galemys pyrenaicus
ATGGTGCACGGGTGAAATGGTGGTGGGTACTCCCTGGGGACTACAAATGATGTCAAATATAACTAATAATAAATAAATAAATAAATAAATAAATAAATAGATAAATAAATAAATAAATAAATAAATAGGATATGATAAATCCAAAAAAAAAAAAGAAAGAAAGTTTTGGAAAGTTCTGCTGAACTCCAACATGAAATGCTCATGGAAGTCTACAGGATTAATAACCCATGCCTAATTAGGTTTTGTGATATATTAACAGGTGTTTCTATAGCTCACATTCTGGTTCTCGCCATTGCAGTTGGCAAACCTGGAGACAAGAGACACCACTTCCAGTTCAGAGATGAAAAGCCACTCCTAAAAAGCAAGATTTTACTGAGTCCTCCTACTTGGAAAGCATTAAACTAGGAATTCTGGAGCTTCAAAGATGAACAAAATAAGCCCCAGGGATCTCATGATTATGAGAGTAAATGTTAAACTATTAGCTGAAATTCAAAGAAGAAAACACAAAGACAAATCGCCCTACCAGAAATAATTATTTCTGTCAGGTCAAAGAGTTTGGGGCTGAATTTCTGATAAGCACATTAAAAAAATGAAACATTTTTTTAAAATAAATGATTATTATTAACTGAGGGCAAACAAGGAAAGTAAGCTGCAAATTATCTCGCTCATCTATGAATATTATTTGCATAGTATAATAATGTAAAGTGACTATTGAGCTATTGTGGTGACAGGAAGGGACACAGCACAAGTTCTGGATGGTTCTAGCAGACGAGGTAAAGGAAGGCGTCTTGGAGCCCTCAGTGGCTTTTATTTACAGAGGTGACACCATTCTCTCAGAGGCTACCAGGTGCACACACACAGGCAGGGGTGCACAAGCAGGGGGGTGCAGGGGGGAGGCCAGGATGGCAGACCTCCCAGTCCCCGGAGCATCTTACTCTCTCAGCTGATTTCTGCGCTCTCTCTGTCTCTCTCTGTCTCTCTGTCTCTCTCTCTCTCAGGTTCACCCACTTGCGCATGCCCACCTAGGCATGCGCGCAGCACTGCAGGTGTCCATCATCACAGCAATGGCAGGAGGGTGGAAAAACCTGATCGTTTACTCTGACCCTACAGCTATCAAATATGACAATATAAATGGGGAGGATACAGTAACGTGAGTGAGTGAGTGAGTGTGTGTGTGTGTGTGTGTGTGTGTTTGCTGAATAGGAGAGGAAGGAAAAATCTCACATTTGAGTCTAGGAGAAATAAAGTATATTTCTTGTTAGTTTTTTGTGTTGAAACTATGACATATGCTTTCTTATACTTAGAATTTTGCTTATACTTACTGAAAGAACTCTTACATTTGCTTACAGAGTTTTATACTTTATCACTCTTGTGAATACTTAGGAAGAAATACAGGTTAAACTGGTTAAAGGATCTAAATTAATGTCTTCACATTCAGAATCCAACACTATCTTAATCTAAGAGTACAATGAAATTCTTGCCTCAAACCCCCTATCCTGTAGAAACTCAGAGAAAGAACAGGATGAGTCCCAAGACGCGAAAACTGTGCTCTGCAGGCCTGACAAGGGAAGCATGTGTGCTGAGTGCCTTGCTTTAGGGTTCAGTTCATCCCTCCCCACCAAAGTCTTAGAGCATTCAGGAGACCACCAGCAAATGAGCAGGTGAACAAAAGTGCAAGACATGAAGAGAGACGAGAGAGCATGGACAGAGATATCCCCAACTGAGTTTAGAAGTTGTTGGATGAGCTTGGGTCAGCGAGGGCAGAATGTGCAGCTGTCACAGCTGTCAGCTGCCCATGTGGAGAAATGACAGAATAGAAGGATGTCTTCAGGGACACGTTGAGCTGCTCAACAAATCATGTCTGCCCACTCTAGACTGCTGGCTGATTTAAATGCCTTGACAGCCTAGTGCACTTAAAGATGATCTTAGTCTGCGACCTAATGTTTGGCAAATCTGTACATCGCTGGACTGAGAAGCAGAGCTGCTGGTCTTTTCTAGAACTGGCTAAATTGCTACTCCCAATGGTACTCTGGGAGGCAAATACTTTTTAGGAAGAGTTTTTCAAATTACTGATGTTGTTTGTTCCCTATTCAGTTATCTTATAGCATGTTTGTAAGGACCTGAATTACAGCATTTACCTACCAAATGCAATTATACGGGCACCACTCTAAACCCCCACCACACAGGGGCCCTTGAGAGACCCAGATCTTGTCAATATTTGCCTGCAGAACCTAACATAGCTCCTGGAATATAGTAGATATTCAGAGATTTTTAGAGAATAAATAAATGCATTCTGAAGTCTTAGCTTGTGTAGGCAATCAGCAGAAGAGAGAGCAAAACGTAAAAGCAGAAATTGGGTGCTAACAGCAAGTACTTGTCAAGGGGATAGAGTTCAAATGGGAAGCTACTCAGAATTCTAAAAATAAATCTTAAAATCAAATCAAAGCATTGAAAGCCCTTCAGACAGGTATCATCTGCAAATCGTATGAGTGCCATCACAAGCAAACAGGATTTCAGTTCACCTTCCTAGCTATCTGATTTCATAATTTGCATCTCCACCCTATGAGGTCAATAGGTTTGTATAAACTTAACAGAATATATTAAGGAGAAATCAGTGAAATAGGTGAGGAGAATAACACTACATCATCTTAGGAACTGTCTTCCACCTCATTTACCCTAACAAGTACAGCAGTTTTACTTTACTTACGGTAATACTTCATGATAGATTAGTAGGTGATACTACCACCTCATAAAAAATAACAAAGACTTAGCAACACTTTGGCTTCCAGTTATTCATTATCCACAAAGGAAAAATAATCAACAGTCAATGATTTGGGAAAAAATTAGAAGTTATAAGAATGAAAAATGATATATTAGGAAATGATAAACAACTAGAGTCCCAATCTTGACTTCAGTATGAAAGATCTTTTTAGATGGAGGTAATTTCTTGACTATCCTATGCTGACACATTTTCACTAATGTTTACTATATGGAAACAACATCAGTCAGTCATGGAAAAACATTAAAATTCACTCTAATTCTGAGTTCACATGAAGGCCAGGAAATTATAACTGGCAAATAAACCAGTAAGCCACTTGTCTTATTTTTCTGAAAAGTGTTATGCAAATCAAATATATAAATTTTATTAAAAGCAGAGCAAATTCCCAATTTGCTATTTGAGCTTGCCAAATTTCATTATTTATTTTTTTGTTTCAATTTTTTCAAATTCAAACTTTGAGAGTAAATATGTACAGTCTGTGCAAGGTCAATTTAACAGTATGTATACAAACTTTAATTTATCCATTGACACAGTGACTCTATTCTCATATATCTAGAAAAATAATAGCAAATATGAACAGAGATATACAAATTGCTCAAGGTAACATAACAAGAAAAGAGCAGTAATATAAATAACCATTAACAGGGAAATGGTTAAATAAATTTATTGAACCTCCATACTGGATCCCATAGTTTAATAAATAAATAAATAAATAAACAAGCTAGGTTATCTTTTTTAATTTCATTTTTTTAAACATCCTTGTTTATTTTTTCACAATATAGGATTTCTCCCCTCCAGTGCAGTCACCATAGTTTTCCTACCACCACATGTCACTTTAAAATAAGTAAACTGATATATTCAAACATAAATATATGCTTGGGGCAGATCAAAAAAATCTATAAAACAAGTGTTTAAATGATAAGACCAATATATCTATGATATGTTTCAATTTAAGAAAAAAAACTACTATAGACTGAATTCAATTATACATAAAAATTCTGAATGGCTAGCCATTAATATGACTAGGACAGGAATTATAAAAGAAAAGATGAAACTTCCATTTTTTGCTCCTTTAGACATTGCTATTTTTTAAATTTTGCCTTAATGACATGTTTATACATTACTAATGTAATTTTTCAAAATCAAAAATTAAAGGGAAAACAAGACCCCTCGCTGAAGAGAAGCATTAAAATGTCTCACAAACTTTGTATGTATAAAGCTAACAGATACACCCCCAAACTGCCTTATCATCCCCAGAGTTACAAAAGGTGTTCAGAAAAGGCTCCCCAAGATGTTCAGAACTGATCTCTCAAGACATGCCAGTTCGACATGCATATTATTTTGAGTTGAGTTTAGTCACGCCTTGCAGGTTCGCAAGACGCTGTAGTGGTCCCCTAACTACCTAGAAGAATGAAAGTGGGAGTCGGGGGTCTTACCCAGAATTAAGGTTATTACCAGAAATAAGGTTTTCATCTGAATAACCTATACATATATGGCAAGGCAAACATCTGCTATAGGGCAACCGATCTTCATGAGGTGAATCACCCTTTCTTCTTCACGAGTCCCCCTTTTCTCTCCTTGAAGCTTCAGGTCCCTATTTATTCCTTAGCTTAGGATATAGCCCTCATTTTCCTTGTTTGGAGCATTTACATCATTGTGACCTCTCCACACATGAAATCAAATTTATTTTTCTACTCCTGCCAATCTGCCTGATGTTAATTTGATTTTTTCAGTCAGCCCAAGAACCCAAAGTGGGGGCCTCCAAAGGGGAGACCTACATTACTTAAGAAACATTTCACTTGCAATCTTGCTTGTTTGTAAGAGTTATCATATTTCAGAATTTATGTAGCAAATCATATGACCTAGTTAACTGCCTGGGATTTCATTCACCCCGAAAGGAAAGCTGAGAGAGTATAGTTTATTTGAACATCAGCAGGTGAATGTGTTCTAACATCCAGCTAATAAATTATTTCAGATGTAAATGAGAGATAAGCATACATTCTCAGAGGAACCATGTTAGAACAATGCCTTGTAACTCAGTTGAAAATTGACCGAATTTTGAAAATTAAACATATCAAAATAATCAAGCTTGAGTCCATCAAACCAAGCACCTTGAAATAATAATCATTACTTTCCTTTGTTAATCTTAATGCTTTCAAATATGTACTTCATAATCTTGATTACATTTCAAAGTATGAAATGTTGGCTGTGTCAAAGTTTTTAAAATAGTATGCTGGAAAGTAGAAAAGTAATAAAACATAGTATGTCCTTAATAAAATAAGAAACCAAACTATAAAAAAAAAATGTCTAAATAAAGCCTCCCTTGCAATCAGGTAAGTGACACATGCCCTCCAGCTGGAGGTGGCTTCCACCGCCTCAAGTAGGGCTCCTGGTCACTGAAAACCTCAAGAAGAAGAAACATAAAATGCCCCTTTATCTTGCCCTTCCCCTGTGTTTAGAAATTCATACCCCTGGGGTCCCTAATGTGCTCTAGAGCACCTACTAGGGGGAGCTGGAGTGACCCACTTGATTCATTTTGCCTGAGACTTGTCTTGCTCACGCTGTAAATCTCAGACCTAAGAAGTTCCAATCCTGGGCAACTCAGGGTGGTCACCCCTTGGCCACGCTCTTATCGAGGAAAAAAGTCCAGTCTCCTCAATAGCCTCACCAAGGGCAGACACATGAATTTACTCAACCAAGTCGTATTTCTTGCCACTGAAGTTCACAATGTGATTTAAAAATTAAATTTCATTAGAAAATAGGGGGAATTTCAAAAACAGTTTGTGCGACAGAAGCCAGAAATAGAGCACACACAGTGTGCATTCCATTCCTATGAAGTTGCTTAACTAGCAACACTAACCTATAGTGATAGAAAAGGGAGGGGAGATGTAGAATGAATAAGGGGGGACGAAGTTACAGAGTAAATAAATGCCTAATACCTTGATTGACAAATTGTCACCAACTACTAAGTTACAAAGTGCACTTTTATTATATATAAACTTCACCTTTCAAGAGTTGATTTTAAAAAGAAGAATGAAATCTTTCAGCACCCGAAAGATTAAGGACAGATTGGGGCAGTATCTTTCAGTAACACCAATGGAGGGATTCATGAGGCTTTGGGCAGGTTCTAAAGGCAGCACATTGCCCATTTCCTTATGTAAAATACATTTCATTCACTGAGTATTTGCATAGTCCTCCATTACAGGAAATTGTACAGATTCCCTTCTTTGGAACATAGCTAACATGACCCCACTTTCTGTTGTTTTGTTGTTATTATAACCACAAACTCATCAAAAGACTGTAAGACCAGCGCCTGACAGAAAAGGAGGTGGTATAAATTTCAGTGCCTCTAAATAATACAACACATCAGCCCAACATAAACAGTTTCTCATACAGAGATAATCCCAGCTTCGAGAACCTAACCTAATAAAAATGTGTGAAGTGGCCTTATTTCAGGAGGTGGTCTCCATTCTGACCTTGATGCCTATTTACTGACTTGGAAGAAACACATGAGAGTTGGCTAGGTAATCGAGAAGAGAGGCACAGACTTCCAAGATGGAAGGTAGGCAGTACCTGGGAGGGAAACAGAAGACTCAAGCAGATGCCCTTGGATGCATCATTAAGTGATGCTTCATGGGCAAACAGGCCTTGAACCCCTGCTTTTCCTACCCTGACCCAAGGAAATCATCACTTCCCTAGTCCCTGTTCCTCTGTGATTCTAATACTGCCCAAAGGACCGGCATGCACTGCAAGGAGCTGGTATCTGAGCTAGAACTGCTGGAATTTGTTTCTTGTTACGGAGACCTGAGATAGACAGGTAGGGCCCCAAAAGGGGTGGTGCTGCCTACTGGTGGTGAGTGTGGGAGCAGAAAGCAGTCCAAGCTTCAGAAGCCTACAGGGAAGTCTTCCCAATCTTGCCCTGGAAATGTCTCAAGTGAAAAGCCAGAAGGCTCCGACTGGATACATATTTGGCAAGGGCTAGGACTCAGGAGCCTTTAGGTGTGTGCATGTGTGTACATTTCCACAAGCCAAATGTCTGCTGCTTCCCGTTAGTCAGTATAGTGGCTTTTTGTGCTGCACCAATAGAGCCAAACATCTCAGAATTATTTCCCGATAGGGAAATGGAAAGCTATTGAGTTGACTCTCCCCTCTGATGGTATGTAATGAAGTCTAGTACACAGTTGAGATCCTGGTCCAGTGCAGCATCAGTGCCAATTCTACCCCCTGCAATCTGAGAGCAGAGCTGGCATGCAGGGGCCCAATGCAGTGTCATCCGCCCATGCCGGATCCTTAGGCAAGCTGCCAGTCACTGGTGACCATCCCTAACAGCCACTGCACTTGGGTTTCCTGCCATATCAAGTCCCCTCTGTGTAATAATGAGCAGTCAACAGACTCTGGGTGCTTTGGTCAGACCCATTCAAATGCCAAACCCTGAAAATAAATCCTCCCCCAGTAACTTGGAGCTAGTGCATAGGAAACATAATGGTACCACAGAGATATCTTGGATCCTACGTGAAAGGAATCAGAGAATTAGAATTGGTGGATGATGTTATGAGAAAAAAAGTACATTCACTGATCCAAGGTACATAAGAAAATTAAGGCAGAATAACACAAAATCAGGATGAAGGAGAGAGACAGGGAAATGCTGAAGTGGAATTAATCTACAGCACAGTTGGGGCTGGGCCAAAATGAGCCATGAAATCATATTTTTATTTTCTGTTTACCTGTTCTTTAGCAGATGTGCCAAAGAGGATGTGCTGGTTTCAGCTTCACTGAATGACTCTATCTCAATATGAAAAACTCCACTGAACCGTCAGTTGTAAGAAGAAAACTCTACAAGTTAAAAATCTTCCTTTTGGATTGAAAACAACATGCCAAACTAAGAGGGAGTAATCTGGAACCCCATCTTTGGATCAACTCTACAAAAAGCATACATGAATTTCGCTGGGCAGATCAGAGAGCTCTGAAACCCAAATCTCATCACAGTACTTGCCAAGGCGCTCATCATCGGCAGGTCTTACAGGCTTTGGACATTCCCTGAGTTCTCACTCACTGGACGTCAAGAGTCTCGACTCCCCATTTAGGCAACACCCATAATTCTGTGTTGGTTCGCAACCAGAGGGGACACAGGACACTGATTAAATAACAATGCATTATATTTAAAATCACCCTTACCAAATAGACACTGATTTTTAGTCTAAAGAACTGGAACAGTAAAACCTTCAATACTGGTGAAATGCACATTCTTTGAAATCAACATTACCAAACTAAATGTTTTTAATGACATTAAATGCAGTGCCAAGGAAAATGAAAGGAAAGCACTGGGAATAAATGGTAAGCTAGTGTGAAAACTTGAAAAGGCCTCAAAACTGACATTTGGCAATGACCATACAACTGGTTCATTCAATTCAGTCTTCAACTACAGAACCATGCACGGCAACAATCTGGAAATAACCTGCCCTGCCATTCAGACACCAGCCTAGCACAGCCCAGCGAGCCTGGGCCTGGCCCAGGGTGATTTTTTTGTACCAGCTCTGAGTCCATCACTGATACGAAACACATCAAGGACCACCTGGAAGCACTCTGTTCAAGTGAAAACTTCTTTCCTACCTCTCATTATATCTCTGCTTTGCCATTTAGCAAGCCCTGGTCACTGAGATGTTGGCATTAGAAGTCCACGCATAAGGGTGTGAATGAAAAAGCACAACATAAACACTTTTCATTTCCTATATATATAAAGCTATGATAGTTTGGTTTATTTTATGTATTTGTTTATTTACTCATAATGACTATTTACTTTTGATTTTTTAAAAAAATGCTGACACTCATAGCTTGGAAAATTACCAAATGTCTCTTTCTCCTCTACTTTCTCTGACCTTTAATTACTGGCAAATCTAAGAGAAAATTTCAGTGAGGAAAGTCATAAAGATGCTATATAAAGATATTAGTAGCCTCTGCCAGAATAGTCTATCAAAATAAAACAGATTCTATTACATGTACCCAATGCATATACACAAGTTAATCATATACTCGGAAATGAACTAAACATAATAACTTGATACGTTTATGAGGTCTTTCCTTCAAAGGGCATAAAGTTCAGTAGCTATTAATGAAAAGCTAGCAAACTAATATTCCATAATTTAACTATAGTCTTCCTTCTGTTGTTCCCAAATAACACATTAGCTTCTACCCTTCTCTATTTTTTTTTAAATATCCAAAAGTTGACCTGGTCATTGACAAAGATTCTCTTCTTCACCAAACTTTGACTGAAATCCTTCTCAAATGACTTTTGAGCTTCTATGTTTGTCTTTGTAATGTCCAAGTTCAGCAAGAACCCTGCTAAGTCAGGTTAGCCATACTCCTCATCCTCTATCACACTTGACATCTG
Organism: Galemys pyrenaicus; assembly: GCA_019455555.1. NCBI lineage: Eukaryota > Metazoa > Chordata > Mammalia > Eulipotyphla > Talpidae > Galemys > Galemys pyrenaicus. Next base: position 9,168 of record JAGFMF010011416.1, read on the forward strand.
ACAGGGTTCCTCATCTTCCACCCCACCCCCAAGGGATGACTAGTCACCTTGGCATGTCTTCAGCAATAATTCTGTAAGGTTGGATGATCTAGAACTTCTTCACCCTTGATGTTAATTTTATGTAAATTTTCCATGTATTTTCACTCCCCACCCCCATTCTTTGGCTATACGGAACTTGCCCATGCTGTTTTCAGAGTTGAACCTAACCTTTCTCCCTCACTGCAAGATACCACTACGGTGATCCCTTCACTTACCTTGATAATCCTCCCTTGAATAAAGTTTTCCTTACCATCTTTAGCAATTTCACAAATAACCTTTTCTTTAATACCACCCAAACTCACAGGCAGGGAAAGTAAGGCACGAAGCTCAGACCTGGCTCACTGTCAAACACTATTCAACCACCTAGTTAAACAAAAGTTCATTTCTCTCCCATCCTCAAACCCACTAAAATGATCATAAAGAAAATAAAGATACATAACCATAAGACAAATAATTGGAGAAAAGGATGAATTAGATGGGGGATATGAATACATTTTTGAAAAGGTGTGGAGCTAGATGGCCCAATGGAGGAAGAAGCTCTGGAGGAAGAGGAAGGAGCCAACAAGTCCAGAATGCTTAAAATGCTTGACCAGGATGTAAAAGGGGCTATGGAAGGCACAGTAAGGAATAAAAAGACTGGGAGTAATAAAACTCTACCTACAGAGCAATGAAGTCCCAGTATCCCTACCTCTCACATATAGCCTGTGACCAGTGCACACTGAGCCAAAAGACTGGAAATTTATTCTCTTGGAATTTTTGAAATGAGTTTTAATCACAACAGGACAGTAAAGTGGCATCCAAAGCTATAATGAGGAGAATTAGAAGAAAGTCCATAATAAAGCATAAGATCAACCAGCTCCGAGAACATGGAAAGCCAGGTTTATGTTACTTTCCTTCAGGAACCAAGCAGTTCCAATATTTAGTTGCCCCCCACTGGAGAAAGGAGGTGCGATTAGTCTCTTGCAAAACCCTCATGTCTTATAAGCATCACCCAGTCAAAGAAAGTCTCCAGTCAGTTTTTTAATGTTTTACTTTAAAGTAAAAACAATCAAGTCATAAAGCAATCATCAGACAAACCTCTGACACAAATTAGAGAGAATTATATAAACAAAAATGAAATCTAAAAGAGTGGGAAATGCAGGAAATAATGTTTAAGAGTTTTATAATTTATTTACTCAAATAGATGTTACATGATTGCATTCACAAGACAGCAAAAGAAGATAAAGTTAAAAACACAAGATGATAACGTTTAATTGAAGAATTACAAAATAAGACAAATCCTCTGGAGAGTAGAATAAAATGACAAAGTGATAGAAAAAAAAGAAAAAATAATAATCTAGAGAGCCAATATCCATTTAATAGTAATTTCAAAAGAGTGGAGAGGACATGTTTGATAGTATGGATACATTTTTAGAGCTGAGTGAGTCTACAGACTGAAAGATTTTCCACATCCCCATCATAATGAAAGACCCATATCGAGCCATGTCATCATGAATGTGCAGAAAAATGGCTCTTTACAAAGGAATGAAAGGAAAATACTACCAGCTACAAAGAGTAACACTCTGATGTAAAGAGGTTTACAACTCCAGACCCCAGTATTCTTAGTGTTTACATCTACTTTCCTTCAAAGACATAAAGCTGTATAGTCTGAATCCAAAATCACCAGTCTAAGGCCCCTTCATGACACTGACCTGTGTGGCTCACTGGGCAAAAAGTTCACTCACAAAGGAAAAAGAATCAGAAGATCAGACTTCTAGAAACAACAGAGCAAATCTTCAAAATTCTGATGTTCAAAAATCTAAAATTCCCTTACATATTCCTAGGAAACAAATAGAAAATGGGATGTGATAATTTAAGACAGCAAATTAAGAAAGCAGAAAATAGACCCAGGAATTAGGGGAATCTATATCATAAAGCAGGAAAAAAAAATTCTCAAGATATCTTAAGTCCCAGGAAAAGAACATTCAGCAAACTTAGGGAATGACAAGTGTAGCTTAAAGCAGGAAGGAGGAGTCTGTAAAACAGATATTAGAGGGGTAGGAGGGGAGGGAAGAGAGAATTAAATAGATAGATTATCTGATCTATCAGACCATTTATTTAACTTTTATTTATTTAGAAGTCATGTGGGTATGTTTACCTTTGATGGCTCTCAAAAGTAATGATAATAAAAACACTAAGCAATTTTTAAATGGTAATTATTAGCTCAAAGTAAATAAAATACAATATAAGAAAATGTAATCACCAGTTCTATGTTGAACAATATTTCACAGTCATAATAATGCAAATAACGCTGATGAGATGATATAATGTTAAAGTGTTTAAAACAAACAGGAGCGGGGAAAAGGTACGCATGGATAATCAAACACAAAAAAATGCTGATACTGGGTGAAATGTGCAAACAAAGGTATTATTTTTTTGCATCATTCTCCAGTTCTTTGCATATGAAAAATGTCACGATGAAAACTTTAAATTATAATAATTATATGATAAACAATTACACTGAGGTAATGACATTTTACTGTAATAGTTAGATTTGGGGGGAGCATAAATATGTGTGTCGGGGGCAATTCATTTAAAATAAGCCAAATAATTGCTTGCCTCAAGAAATACAATTATGCACCCATTATTTAGAAATATTAACATAAATTTCAGGAGAAACTACAGGAAAGAAAGGTGTTGAAGAAAGGGAGTGAGAACTTTTTTGTAAAAAGAAATGTTAATACAATTTAAATTTCTGATATTTTACTTTGACAACAAAATTCTTCCTTCTCTTAATGTATTTTTTATCATTACAGTGTATAATTTCCATGTATTTTCCCTTTGTTTATGTAATGAAATAAGGAGGATTAAGAGGTTTCATTTGAGCATTAAAAAAAAGCATAACAAGAAATGCAAAGATTTTAGTGACGGCTTCCATCATGAGGTTTTACTGTACATACTGCCCTCTAGTGTCACCTTATGGAAAAGCACCTTAAATTTTGTAAACTAGAAATTTATCAATACATAAATCTTCAAACATTACATTCTCTTTTAGGTGTTCTACCCTCTCCATGTAGGCAATCTACTTCTGGGACCCATATTTCATGATTGGTCTATTAGTTTTCTCATATGGCTTCACTGTAGTCTCAAAGATGTTGACAGAAGGGTCTTTGAACCTGATCATGATTAATGGGAAAATGTGTTACAAGCTCTAAACAACTGTTTATTCATTCAGGAAAAAGAGCTGATTTTTTTTTCCATCTCCTCAATTTGTTTAGGGCATATGTCTGTAGAACCAAATATCTATCAAATGTGTTAGATGTTCAAAAAATACTGAGTTACTGCTCTAGAACTCAGTTTGCTATTGAGGATTACCTGAAGTATTCTTTTACGTGATGAAATGTCATACAAGGAAGTGTTCATGCTGTCATGAATAACAACTTAAAGCAAATTATTTAATGAATACGGAAAAGACAATCCAGACGATATATTCTAAATCTATCCTGGAGAAGAAACTGAAGAGACTTAAACACCCATTTTGATGCCGTCTACTCCCTTTTAAAAGGGAAAACAAAATCCACTTTCACTACACTCCTTATTTTGCAATGAGAAGAATGTATTTTCTCCTTAAGCATTATTTACTATTTGATAAAATCACATATTTTTCCCTGCCAAAACATTGACACGAGTTCAGTTCCAAGATTTTTTCCTCTGCTATTAGATAACAGTTTTCTGTTTCCAGAGTAGCTGCTCTTCCATCGTGAGGTCTGAGACCTCTCACCCCACACTGTTTGCTAATCACAAAGGGCTGGGCTTGAACTGGGGTGTCCATGTCATGGTACAGTTAGAACCTACAACAGGGTCAGACTGTTTTCCATGAAGAAGTGCTCACCCTAGAAAAATGAGCCCTCATTCACTGCTGGTAGGAATGTAGGCTAGCCCAGTCCCTATTAAAAATAATATGAAGGCTTCTCAAAATATTCAAAGTAAATCTACCACATAATACAGCAAGTCCACTTTTAAGTATCTATCCAAAGGATACAAAAACACTAATCCTATGTTCAATAAGCACTGTTTACAATAGCCATAGTACAGAAACAACCTACGTGCCCAAGGACAGATTTGTGGATTAGGAAGATGTGGTGTAGATACACAATCGAGTACTACTTGGCTATTAAAAGCAGAGATGAAATCTTGCTATCTGCAACAACATGGATGGAGCTGGGGGGATTATGCTAAGTAAAGTAAGTCAGAAGGAGAAAGACAGACATCAGGTCATTTCACTCATATGTAGAATATAAAGAAAACAAAGAAACAGATAAAACTAAACCAAAACAAACCCTAGAAATCTGATGACAGACCAGAAGCTACCAGAGGGAGAGTATGACATTAAGGAGTAAATGGGAGGGAGGGGCCAATGGACTATGGTGAAAGATCAATGATATTTTTGTGGTGGGTATAATATAATAGCATAAATCTGAAAAGTTATGATTTTATACTATGTATGTCATACATCAGAAATCAAATAAAGCACTATAAGCATTACATCAAAAAAAACCTAAATTTTTTTATTTTTTTAATAATATAAAAATTTTTTTAATTTACATATACTTGCCATCAATTGTAATCCCCATGTATTCCCCATCACCATATCACCAGTGCACCATCACCTCAGTCCCTCGTGCTCC
>JAGFMF010011416.1:13923-70983 GCA_019455555.1 Galemys pyrenaicus
CCTTGATCCTTATTTGGTTCCCTTATGTTCCTCCTAAGGGAGGAACCATCTGGTATTTTTCTTTTGCCTTCTGACTTATTTCGCTGAGCATAATCCCCTTCAGATCCATCCATGTTCCTATGAATGAGTCTAGTTTAAAAAAAACTAAGTTTTTTAAATGCTCTTATGGAAGGCTTACTAGAATTTTCTCCAATAGTTAAATTCAAGATAAAAAAATTCATTAATAGTTCTAAGATCATTCTAATTTTGGTTCATGATCTATGAGCAAATATTCTATTTCTTACATTAACATTTATTTGCTTAACAAGACTTTCACCAAGAAAACCTCATAATTTATTTGTATCTTTTCAATATAAAATCAAGGTGAAAATTATTACAATTTCAATCCTCAAAAATATGTCATATAGAACTTGAACATTACAAACATGAGACTTTGTTGACAGAGTCTATAATCTATCAGCTTAAAATGCTCTATGTTATATATGGGACAATTCATTTCCCAAGAGCCAACAGGTTCATAAGCAGTGATAATAGTTTCTAATTTAAAATCTGAATTTATTAATATGGTACATAATTGAAAAGGGTGCATTTCTTATACTCAGAAATTAAAAACCAGCTAGTCTCAAGATTTTTAAGAAGATGTCAGAGTATATTAGAAAGAACATGGTTTTTAAACACACCATGTCACTGCTAAAAGACCCAGTGTAGCCACAGGAGTAAGACTCTGAGCACCTTATTGTAACTATCCAGGCACCCTTATTATTTAAATAGGAAACTATTGACTTAATGGAACTGCTATGTAACTGTAAAAGGAAGATACATAGGAGATGTGAGTTCCATGCCTCCCGTTTTTCCCAGTATCCTGGACCCAGCCTGTCAGTCCCACAGCCTGAAGCCACAGAACCAGCACCAGGAAGCACCACCAAGCTCCAAGCTTCCAAACAAAGCTAAAGCCAGCAAGATGAAACTGGCTTCTGTCCTTCCTCTCCTACCCACGAGTGCATCATTATGGCTTTCCATTTCACTAAGGGATGATTCTTCCCAACCTAGAATCGTCTGGTGAGAAGCAATATGCCATTCACCTAGATCTCCTTGCAGCCTCAGGTTTCCAGGACAAGTTTTTCCTTCCTTCCTCCCTCCCTCCTTCCCTCCCTCCCTCCTTCCCTTCCTTCCTTCCTTCCTCACTCCCTCCCTCTCTCCCTCCCTCCCTTCTTTCTTTCTGGATAACCTATTCTTTTGTTTTTCAATTTTCATTTGACTTTTCCTCCTTCCCTTTCCCTCTTTGTGGTTAAACTGCCTGACACCCCGAGTTTTCTAACCTAAAGGACAAACCAAGGGCCTTTCCACCAGCAGCTCTCTGCTGCCCCCTCCCGTCACAAAATGGAGAAGTTCGTTGATGAACGGCAAAGATTCCACTTCAGATTCCAGGAACACCCAGCATTTTCTTTCTTGCTTTCTTCCCTTTTTTAATTGTTAGATTTCCTCTTTATTGGCTGAAAATAGGATCTTTTAACTTGGGGTTTAAATTTTTTATTTTTATAAAGTAACATTGCATTATAAAATGATACTACAAGTTTTCGGACCTCCCTGGTGGCGCGAGGGGTTAAGCACCGTAATATGAAGAATCCACAGCCACTGCACCACAAGTTCAATCCCCGGCCAGAGAGGGGACCACATAGAGCAGCAGACCTCTCCTGTCTCACCCACTGCTCCCCTCAGCAGTGTATTTCAGTCAGTCTGCCTATTCTGTTCCCCGCTCTGTCTCTGGTGAATCCTCTCACCTCCCTTTCCTCCCCAAACCCCCCACCCCCGCACCAACAACTCCGTCATCAGCCACCACTTCACTGTTACTAAGAGAAACAACTACTTGTTAGAGCACAATGTTGTCCTGGTGCCAAATGCCAATATCACCCTTAAAGATAAGGGGAACAAAACGATAGGATAAGTGAAAACAGAGGTCACTTGTTTGAAAACAAGTATTCATTTCATCTTTACACTTTCAGTACCTCCTCATTATTGGTGACCCAACCACGGAGTGTTTGGAAACCTGAACGTAGAAGCTGAGCATTGGCAACTTGAGAAATGAAAGCGTGGGCATTTGCCCTCACTTTGAACTGTGGCACAATAACCACCAAGCTTTCCTATAGCTGCTTGGTGTCATATATGAAGATGAAAACCACAATTTAGTTACCTTGAGAATCAAGAAGATACAGAACACCCTGGCCACTCATTTATCCAAGACTTCAGTCTCTAAACCTAGGAGCTTTCCAGTCATTGATCACAGAGAAATTCGAAGGGATTGTTTTAGAGGCATCTAGCTGTGTGCACTGTGACAGGCAGCTATATCAAATGACCCGAGAGCCCCCTTCAGCCTCAACAGATTTACAGTTTTGTGACAACGTGCACAATTCTCCCTGGAGCATCAGTTTTGGGTGTGTGTACTGCTGGGGCTGGGTGGAAATAGCAGAGAAGGATTTCTGTCTCATCCCTCCTGAACCCATGCTCAGCATCAGCTAAGTAATAAGAATCGTATTCTAAGTGGAGGCCCTGGTTCTGACACATTCAGACATCCCAGATGCTGTATTCATCCAATAACTAAGTACTCTTAAAAGACTAAATTGTGCCCAGGTGGCTGAAACAATACCCTAATGGCATCATTCTTTTGACAGGAATCATCAAAATTCACATTTTCAATTGCAAACAATTTTCCAATTTCAACATAAAACATCCTTGGAAACGTTGTCACAAAGCAGATGTCATAAAGATTTTATTTTCCCAAAGGCATAATGTTATAATTAGATATTCTTTTTCCAAAGGCTAAGTATCAAATAAATCATGAGCATAGATGAGCAACAATAGGCTATAAACCAAGGCTACATCTATAAATTCCCATGATGGAATTTAGGGATTTCATATTAAGTCATAAAACATTAGTGTTGAAAGTCACCTAAGAGATCACCCAGGAGCTGTCCCCAAAATGCCCCACACACTGACTACACCCTCATTTCCTAGGAAACTTGATAAAGAGAGCACCAACTCCCAGACTTCATTTCCAGAGAACGTGACTTTGTGTGGGGTGGGAAATAAACTGCTGTGATTTTCTTTTAAATTTCCAGGTGATTCATATATACATTTGGCTTGGGAACTGTTCCTCTATATTAGTTCCATGAAATGCCCCGGTTACATAACTAACTAGTCACACAGTTAGTTGCAACTGGATCTTGTGATTGGTGGGTCAGAACTCATCCATCTCCCAGTACCTGAAACACAGAAATCTTAATAGGTGGCTTCTGCAAGTTTCAGCATATTAAACACTACTACTGTACCAGAAAAACATTAAAAAGTGCAACCTATTATAAAGTGGCCCAAGTAGTAATATTTGTCTAATGTAAAGTAAAATACTTAATTCCACTTGCATTTTTTAAAGTACAAAAGGATTTTCAGGATGATAAGTAGGATAATCAAGGTCTCTAAATAAACTCATCAAAGGACATTTGCACTGACACTTCAAATTGTAATAAAATTCTTCGTAACACAGAAGTAATTGAAATAATTTACTGCTTAATTCTTCTCAAAAACAGCCTGTAGCGGGTCCACATGAACTACTTTACTTATAGGAGTTTCTTGAATCTTTGCTGTGCTTAGTTATTTTTTTTCTATTCACTCCTAGTAAAGTCACCCTACCACCTTCACAAAACCCGGAAGGCAGCCCTGGAGGAGAAAGGAGGCCACAGGCAGTGTGTGGGATGAGCGAAGATTGAAAGATCTGCTAGAAATGAAACTTTGAACTCTTTTTCAGTGAGTCTGCTTTTAGAGCCTACTGTTTAATCCAGCTCAAAGAGTCTTTAAAAACAAAACATAAAAGTTGTCTAATGCAATTTTCCTTCCCAGCATCACTCCTGCCCATGGTGGTCAGTCCATGGGGAGAGCACTGATCCCCATTTGAGTAATTCCACAGAACATCTCAACTGTGGTTTTCTGATCAACGTTGCTGATGTTTCCAAGATCACCTGATACCAGCACATCCTCACAGGGCATGAGAGGGGGTTCTCCCTGATGTCTATCTCCTCCTGCTGGGCCAGCAGCAGCATCAGGCTCCCCATAGGCTAACTTGTATCCAGACAGGTACCTGTGTTCACTAAGTCTGGGTACCTGTGTTTACTAAGGCACCAGCCTGCTACGTAGCCACAGACATTGCCACTGGATAGAGTTTTCCCTGTAGCAGCCCATGGGACCAAAGTGACACAGGTAAACTGACCCATGAAGGAAAGGAGACAGGCAGGAACTGGGAAATGATTAATGATTCTTCTTCTTCATCCTCCCAGTTCCAAATGAAGATGGTCAGAACAGGCATCCCCAAAATGTGCTACTTTGGCTTTGGATTATTTTGAGCTGAGTTCAATTCAGGATCTGCAACCCCGTAAGAAATGTTTACTACTTCCTTAACTACCTTAGCTACCACCTTAGCTGCCATTTCCTTAACTACCTAGAAGAATGAGAATTGGGGTATCCCACCAGAATTAGGATCTTTACAAAAAATAAACTTTTTCATCAAAGAAACCTATCTCTGTGACAGGACAAACATTCTAATTACAGCACATCTGGTTTTGTTAGGTGAGTCACTCTCTCTTCATCACATGGGCCCCGCCTTCTCTCCTTACAGATCAAGGTCTTCACCCCATTGCTTAGTTCAGGTTATATACCACATACACACACATTTTGCCTCACTGTCATCAGAATCCTTATGTGATGCAGAACCCCTGTATGTACTTTATGTATGTAGGTAATTATATTTGTTCTTACCTCCTGCTAATCTGTCTACTTTTATTACATAATCAGCCCAAGAAGAACACAGAGGCCTAAAGAGAAATTTCCCCTCTTCTCCTACACCAGACACAAGTTTCCACATGGAAACTTGTTGGACTTTAAAGACATGCAACAGCCACATTTCCTGGTGAAATAATACCACCTTCTATTTCTTTTCATGTTTCCTGGCATCACTTCTTTTCCTCCCTTCCTTGCTTCCCTGGAATCCAATAAAGCTGTAACTCTAAAGAATCTGCGCTTAGACAAAGAGTGAAGTGACTCTTTGTAAGAGTGAGGTCACTCTTACACCACAAAGGAATGAGATTCAATTAAAAAAAAAAAAAAAACCAGGACTACTTGCTTTCAAAAAATCCTCCTAGCGGTGTGGGGGGAGAAGATGACCCCTATAAATAACACTGCTTGTTCTGCTCCTAGATTTACTGATTAAATGCCAATGGATTTATCAGTAAATGAATGAGTCCAGGGAATTTGTATTTACATTTTTAAATGTTAAAGTACTGGCAGTGAATGCCATAACTGTTGGCTGCATGCTTAGATTTTAATCACTGTTCCTCGCATGTCACTGACATATATTACTATCAACGATTTGGACATTAAATTTAGATGTCTATACTCAAAAAAGTAAAATATGTAGATGTCAATAATCTTAAGAATTAAATATTTATAGGCCTGTGGAAGCAAAATATTTAGCGATCAATAAGTTACTGACATCTTTTCTTCACCCATCAGGAAGGAAATGAATGACTGCATTTGGTTTTTATGCATCACAGTTGCGGTAAGTTGGTAATGTGATGTCAAACAAAGTTCTCAGGGGCCAAGAAGTGAAATGAATATGCAGTTAATCTTTCTCTTTGGATACCTACATATATGAAAGGAGATACCAATAACACATCAAGACATCAATTCTATCTTCAAATCAAATCTCAAAACAACACATTTCTTTCTTTCTCTACTGCCTCCTACCCTAGTCAAAGGCACTATCATTTCCATTAATTTAATAGAGACTGTTGCTTTGTTTCCACTTGAAATTCCAATTCATTCTCCATGTAGAAGCCACAGGGATTTTTTAAAATATAAATCGGAACAAAAGAAAACAATTGCTTACAATCTAAGCATTCTAAATACGCATAGACAGATGTAGTATATATCCACAATGGAATACTACTTAACTATATTTTAAAAAATGCACTCTTGACTTTGCATCAACATGGATGGAACTGCAGGGGAACTATTAAGTGAAATAAGTCAGAAGAAAGACAAATGCCAAATGATTTCACTCAGATATTGAATATAGAGAAAATAAAAAGCAAAGGAAGTGTCAAAACTAAACCAAAATAAGCCTCAGAAATATGACTGCAGAATTGAGGCTACTAGAGGGGAAGGAGAGTGACATCAAAACAAAGGGGGGGACACAATGGTCTATGATAAAAGACTAGGTCCTTGCTTGGTGGGGTTGGAGTGGTAACATATATCTGAGGAGCTGTAAATCTACTCCCCTAAATCCTATAAAGTGCTGTAAACCAATGTTACATCAGTAAAGGGAAAAAATATATAGAAATATGATATGAACACAGAAAAAATATAAAAACTAAAAGAAAGCCCACTGCATAATTTAAAAAAGAATCCAGGGTACTCCTGTGACACTGACCTTCCTGACCCTCCAACACATCAAACTCCTTCCCACTTTTACATGCACCAGCTGTTCCCTACACTTGAAATCAACTCCCTCGAGCTTCCAGGGCTATGTCCTTCCATTTTTCAAGTCTTGGCTTCAAATTGTTATGGGGCAAGCCCAGTGTGAAATGGGCGGCCTAATTATGAGTCCTCATCTGTGCACTTAAAAGGGACTTATGACACTCAACTGCAGGGACACACAAAAAGGATAATAAAGGGTTTATTTACAAAAAAGGAAATGAAGAAAAGAATAACTCAAGGAGAGAGGGAGATAAAGTGGAGTATGCGTCCTACCAGTTCCACTGAGCTGAGACCCCAATAGCACACTGAAGGCCGGTGAGACCCAAGAGTCCCCCAAGGCCCACATGTCTGGTTATATACTAAGCCTGACTGCTAAACTTCACCCTCAGTTCCCAACAACTCTCCCTTCGGTGGTGATGACAATATGGGATTTTTAGTCCTTGGTGTCTTTGATCTGGGTTGGGGGTAGAGTCCATAAAACCTGTGTTTGTGGAATTTGTTCAGGACATCCTTTCCCCTAAACAAAATGTTATGTCCTTGGGCCTCCCTAGTGGTGCAAGGAGTTGAGCACCGCACTGTGGGGCTTCAGGGCCACTGCAGCACGAATTCCATCCCCAGCCAGGGAGGGGACCCACTCACTTGGTGTGGCAGACCTCGCCTGCCTCCCCCGCTGCTTCCCTCAGCAGTGTATTTCAGTCGATCTGCCTGTTCTGCTCCTTGCTCTGTCTCTGGTGAATCTTCTCATCCCTTCGCTTGCCCCTGGTGCCTCTGGCCTGTACCCTGGCTCTTGTATGCATAAATAAATAAAACCTTTTTTAAAAAAATGTATGTCCTCAGAGAAACTTCTGATGACTCTGGTTAAGGTAAAATGCTTAGCCCTCTCTGGCATAGCCTGTTGTGTTTACCACTATAGCCCATAACCCAGCAAGGGCAATACATATGATGTTTCTTAGATGTTAGCTGTGTGGTGAATGAAGAACGGAGCCTGACATCAGCAGGGTGACATCCTGAGACATTCTCAAATCTCCCAAATCACAAGTACTATAGCATATGATTTCCCTTTTAAAAATTGGAGGATTTTCACACAGATCCAAACCATGAAGTTAGTCCAATCTTCTACCCCTTAATCTATTTAAATGATCATCTGCCTAATAACTATTATTTCGTAAACACTTCACTTAGTTTTCATTTATACTATCAGCACTAGTACTTCTTTCAGAGAGGCTATTTTTTTTTCACTAATAAACAAAAATGTTAAGGTTTTGAGAGATTTCCAGCTTAGCAACAAGTATGTAACACAAAACTCTTCTTGTCCAGCAAACTCAGGACTCCCCTGAGCTCTCCCATCTCTCAAAAGTCAGGAGACTTGAATCTATGCCCTAGAACTATTTAAATGGGGTGGATCAAACTGTGAATGTTTACTGTGAATGTAAAATCTGGTTTGTTGCACTTACTCTCCAGTTTAAGTTTTTTTGTTTTGTGTTCTTTTCAGAAGCACATCAAGTAAAGCTGCTAGGCTTTATCTCAGATGAAATAAAAAAAGAAAAAAAAAAAGTGAGAGATGTGGTTGCCTGTTCTGAAGAACGGACCTGCCAGCTTATCTCAGAACATTTCTGGGTGTCAGAGAATCTGCCTGGAACTGGGTGGGTGCCAGTGTACCCATTGACCAAACTGCTGAAACTGCAGTAATGAAATCTGCCCACTGCCTCCTGATGCAGCCCCGAGGAAAGTGCCCTGCTTTTGGCTCTAGTCACTCCTGGGCTTTCTTTCATATTTTTAAGGTTAACCTGAAAAATGCCTTCAGATCTTCATTCACCTGTGCTCCTCCTTTTCTCTCTATATTATCACACACTGTAGAAGAAAGGAAAAGAAGGGAGAGGCTTAGTGAGAAACAAGGCTAAGAAAATTCCTAGACCTAATGATCAACCCTGAAAACTTAACATCGTGAGACTCTAAAGCCTTTGTCCTTTTATACCAAGAGAAATCTAGCAAAACTCAGTAGATTTATCTTTTAGCTGGAAATTGAAAATCAAGTAGTATTAATATGTGATTTTCTCATGGAAGGAAATGAGTACTTTAGCTATAAGAAATATTAATGTCTTTGCATAATTAATACTTCCCAAAAGGTATCTTGATAAATCAAAAAAATTCTAGGAATTGGATAATTTATTAATAATGGTTAGTACTCTTTGCACTTAATTATCTCTTAAGACAGAACGTGTTTGATAATTAATTTTTATTTATATTGAACTAATATTTGCACATAGCTTTAAAAGTGAAAATGTGTCTGTCCCCACCCCCACTCCCGATTTCCACGTCAGAGGTTACCACTCCAGTTCTTTCAGGTGTTTCTTCTTCTGCTTTTACATTCCAAAACTCTCTAAATAACATACATACTGTGCTTTTTCTTGTTTTTTCAGTTTTAGATAATACCCATTTTCTTGGTATTATAGAAGATAGAGATTTAACTCTCCTATATCACCCCTTCTCCCACATATTCGTCTTCCCTACTAATCCGTTTTAGATTATGTCTCTATATCCAACTTTCATTATAACAAGTATAAACAGTTTACTTTGTGCCAAACCAATGCACTATGGTTACATTTTGTTCCCTGAAAATTTGTTTTGTGTCAAATCTCTGGCCAATCCTCCCACACCTCCCTAAAGCCCTACAAATGCATTTCAAACCAATCCCCCATTTGCACAGAGTGACACATAGCTGTCATATTATGAGTGTCCAACACTGGAGACTGAGTAATAATATGGAATGGAGCCATGGAATTAAGGTTTTGTTTGTTTTCTGGTTCCTAAGATGCACTTGTTTGAGGACCACCCACCTAAAGCAAAACAAGGAATGTCATAAATTCTCAAATCTTACAAAGGTAGATACACATGAACATATAATTTATCATCCAGTCATGAGCTTCTTTATGGTCAACTTCGTTATAGTCCAGATAGTCCAGTCAAGCCCATTTCTTTGCCATCTCCCTAATAAATCTGAATCTGGCATGCTTGTAACAATTACCTACTATTTGTACTCAACAGAACTTGAGATAATGTCAACCTCTGAGAGAAAAACTAGTCGGAATGAACATGTAATAGCTGAGATTAGCTGAAAGCTCTCCCCTGAGAACCGCTCACAGAGAGGCTGCCGTGAAGTCTTAGGAGATGCCCGACACAATCAGGATGACTAGCGACAGCCACACAACGAAACCCACAGAGGCTGTTATCAATCACCTGTGATACAATCACGTTTAACTGTACGTGTTTTTCTGTGTATCTCCAACTACAGCAAATGGTGACTCTACAGACACTATTTAAGCGAATGTGGAATACAACTGACAACTTTGTCCCTTAGCAATTGTGAGACAAAGGCTACACTTACCCGCGTCGCAGAATTTACAAAGCGAATGAGGAGACCCTATTATATGATTCTTGGATTCCCCAACAAGGTCAACAATATAGAAAGGGGTAAGAATTTTGTGAGACTACTGAAGCGTTTCCGTGAGAATTGTTGTTGCCCTGCTCAGAATCCCTGCTTCAAAAATGCTAACTAGAGAACTTTGAAGTATGTTCTTGCAACTTAGAGACATAAAAGGCTTAGGTCTTAGGAAGTCCAAGAATACTGTGAGCAAGAGTCTGACTCTCCCACTTGCCTTCCCAGGAAAATCTAGAGGGACCAGGGACATGCCTGCAAAGAGGAGGGCTATATGTTGTGCTCTCCTGCACACCCAAGGAGTCAGGGCAAGAGGGAGCTGAGCACTTCCCATCTACAGATGTGAACACCTGAGGAATCTCAGGTCCTCCTAATAAAGTAGTAAGCAGGACAAAGAGACCTCAGCAGGAAGAAGCGGATACGTTCTGCAAGATGCCAGGGACTGGAAGCTATCCCACATGACTGCAGCTCAGAGGTGTGGCTTCCAGCAGGGAAAAACCCCAAATGCCATGAAAATGCCCCAGAGGAGAAAAGGTATTCTTTATTCATCTGCCCATTCAGAACGTCAGCTATAACCATGTGCCTGGCTCAGAGGACATGAAGTCACACTCCAAGGAAGAAATGTCCCAACTCCCTAATTCTCCCCACTTTCTTCATGGCAGCTCTCACTGACTCTAAAGCAGCTGGTGAGAAAAGGATAAGGGGAGTGAGAAAAGTGTAAAAAGCAGAGACCGCGGCCCTTTCCCTACCACAAGCTTGCAGCACAGAAGAGTCCAAGCTGGAGGATACAAAAAAACATATGACACAAGGTACTTTCAGAGTCGGGATTCTATTGTACGTGTGGCTGAATATTACAAGTCTGAAATTGTGTTTGTAACCGAAAATGACCGTAAGATTGTCCATTTCTTAAGAGTGAGCACAAAAGCTGGAGATTTGTCAGACTGCCAGAGCAGTTATTTAGGGGATGCTGAATGTTAATACGTTGGGTCAGAGTTTACCAAAATGCAGATTTCTATTGCTCTTTTCATACTTCCATGTCTGAATCTCTCCTCGCTCTTCTATCCACAACCTCTTTTTTTAAAACCTGCCTCATTACACATGTCCTTCAAGAAGTCTTCCTGAATGATATTACCTATCTCTAAGTATCCCTTTATTCCAAATCTTCTGCAAGGTTGGTAATATAATTTGGATTTACATTTTTCTATTTAGGTCCTACCACCTATATAAATGACCTAGGAAAAACGCTTTAACTCTGTGGTTTAGTATCCTCTTATTAAAATAGCTTTAATTCCAATCTATGAGGCTATTCTGTAAAGTAAATGAGATCTCCATGGAGAGGGGAACAAGGAGCCTACCTGCCTGTAAGGGTGAAGGAACCAGAACTTTTTTCTCTACATGCACCTATATTGACTAAAACTTCTCCTTAGAAAGTCACCTAAAGATTAAGTAGTTCCCTATTCTAACTACCCTTATCTTCATCAAGAAGACTCCAACCCCTCCTTCATGAGACACATCTTTCAAGCGAACTATTTAAAAATGAAGACACTATTTTTAAAAATCACTAAAGTGACAGTTTCTAACAGTAATAGATTTTTTGGTTAAAAATAGTTTATTAATTTGTGACTGCTAAATTTTTATTTCAGAAAATTGTTGATGTAACTAAATCCTTGTTTATCTCAAATGGTTTAAAACAGTATTTCACTGGTTTAAGTTTATAGCTATTTCTTCCAGAAATGTGTCCTCCATGTTAATTAAAGAAATCATCTATACAAAGAATAAAAAAGAAAGAAAGAAAGAAAGTAGGCCACAAAGGTACCAAACAAAGTCAAAACTGTTCAGGCTTAAAAACCTCAAGGTCATATAATCCTTCAAATTCAATTTTCCTTAATTAGGCCAGCTTTTGATACCTGAATCATTTACCCTACCTTTTCTTTTTCAATCCTGCTGCACCAATGTCGCATTTGCAGTTTTAAGTGACCTACTTAATTAGAATTTGGAACCCTCAGACAGGAAAGTGTATTGTGCTCATTCTATTTTAATCAACAGACCTTATTAGTGAACTGAATTTTCTAATTTGGTTGTTCAAGGCATGCACCTTAAGCAATTCCAAAATTCAAACATCCGGTGTAATTATACTCAAGAGTATAATGTTCATATATGAATATAGTCGTGGCATTGGCTCACATCTACACTCAAAGATATACATCCAAATACGGAAGAGGCAAAAGGGAACCGGATCTAGCATCAGACACCATGGTTCTCGACCTAACACTGCTGCTAACACCTCTGTACTCCTGGCACATCCCAAACCTTCCTGAGTCTCTTACCTTTACAAACAAGGTGTTGGGCTGCTCAAGTCCTTTATGGCTCTAAATCTTTATGAATACTGCTCAAGCACCTACCATATGGAGGGCACTGTGGTAGATGGGGTGCTGAGAGAGATACTAAGATGAACTGTTGTTGCCTTGTCATCAACAACTTAATGCTCTATAAGAAAGATGAGATCATACACAACAAAACCAAATGCCATAATTGCCTTATTTATTTTCTTTTTTCCTCATGACTGGCACTGTGTCTAGAATATAGTAGATGTTCAATTAAATGACATTAAAGAGCTATAAAATACTGCATGAACATTTAGAGAACAGAAGCTACCTCTGGTGGAAGAAGACCTAGAGGGTTACAGAGGTGTTACATTTGAATTGGTTTTTAAAAGGCTTTTCAACAATCAGAGGATCCGTGACACCATCCTCCAATTTGATGCAAAATATTGAGCCGATATTCAAGGTTGCCCATGCTCTGGAATCAACATCTCCTTTAATTCTTATCTCTCTCTTACACAAAACTGTGCTATAACCGCAGACATTGCCCTTGATCCCATTCATACTGCTCTTCATAAAGAAATTTCCCCCAATCCCAACATAATCTAATTCCACTGTCCTTCAATGTCCACTTCAAATTTCTTCTCTCTTTGAAGAAAGTCTTAGAAGTCTTTTTTGATCCCTCATGTAGGTTCTCGCTCTTCTCTGAAATTCCACAAGATTTATGGACATTTCTCTTATGGTGTGTGCATACATGTGTGTGCATACATGTTACATGCATATATATGTGTGTATATGTGCCACATATATGCTCTTTATCTTTGTATTATAATTGGGTAATATCTTTATTTCAGAATAATCATCCCCTGGACAACTAATATTTTACAAAGATACAAAAAATATGCAATGGAACAAAGACAGCTTGTTCAATAAATGATGCTGGGAAAACTGCTACATGCAAAAGAATGAAGCTAGACTACCATACACATACTTCTCATCATACACAAAAACCAACTCATAATGGATCAAAGACTTAGACATAAGACCTGAAACAGCAAAATATACAGAAGAAAATATAGGCAAAACACTAAATAACATACATCTCAGTCATATCTTTAAAGACACATCACCTAAAGCGAAGAAGGTGAAGTGAAAGGTAAACAGCTGGGACTCCATCAAATTAAAGAGCTCCTTACATCAAACAAGACATTTCCCGAAACAAAGAGAAACACCACTGACTGGGAAAAATTTTTGCACTCCATGCAACTGATATGGGACTGATCACAAAGATCTACAAAGAACTCACACAACTCAAAAAAAAAAAAAAAGTAAACAGTCCAATCAAAAAAAATGGGCAGAAGAACTTAAAATGCAAAGAGAAAATGCAAATGGTCAACAGGCATATGAAAAAAATGTTCAAAATCCCTCATAATCAGGGAAATGCAAATTAAAACCATCATGAGATACTACCTGGTGCCAGTAAGAATGGCACATATTAAAAAAACTAGCAACCACGAATGTTGGTGAGGATGTGGTAAAAAGGAACTCTCCTACACTGCTGTTGGGAATGCAAATTGGTCCAACCTCTAAGGAAAGCTGTATGGAGGTTCCTCAGTCTGCTAAAAATGGAGCTACCATATGACCAGCAATCCCACTCCTAGGAGTTTACTCAAAGGACACAAAAACATTAATTCAAAAGAATACATGCACCCCTATATTTATCACAGCATTATTTATAATAGGTAAAACATGGAATCAACCCAAATGCCCAAAAATAGATGGCTGGATCAAGAAAATGTGGTATACATACACAATGGAGTATTATTCAGCAATCAAAAACTATAAACTAGAGTCATTTGCAGAAACATGGATTAAGCTTGAAGGGATTATGCTCAGTGAAGTAAGTCAGAAGGAAAAAGAAAAACACCGATAGTCTCACTTACAGGAGAATTATAGGGGATCAAGGGGGAAAAAAATAACAAAACAAAACAAAAATAAACAGACAACTACAAATCAGAGTCATCTGCAGAGAAGAGGGAGGGAGGGAGTGGGATCAAGGCCGGGACAGGAAGAGCACAAGGGACTATGGTGATGGTGCATGAGTGAATTGGTGGAGGAAACTCTATTGGAACTACACCTAGAAAAGAAAGCAAACATTGTAAAAATTAATTAACTAGTTAATTAATTAGAAAAAGAATAAGTATTCCTTTCATCTACGTTGCCAAACAAATAGTAGGTACTCAATAGACCATTCTGCCAAGACAATTACAAAAAAATACTGTAGAAACTGAATGAACAGGGCCTCCCTGGTGGCACAGTGAGTTAGGCAACACACTATGAAGCAAACCTCAGCCACTGCAGCATGAGTTTGATCCCTGCCCCCAGCCACGGGGGTGACCCACATGGTACAGCAGACCTCTCCTGCTGCGCCCACTGCTCTCCTCAGCAGTGTGTTTGTTGATCTGCCTGTTCTGTTCCCTGCTCTGTCTCTGGTGGGTCCTCTCCCCACCCCCCATACCTCTGGCCTGTACCCCCGTTCCTGTGTGCATGAATAAATAAATCTTTAAAAAAAAAAAAAAAGAAACTGAATGAACACTGGTGTTACGTTAGGGACATTTGTGGGTTTGCTTAAAACAGTGGCATTTCCAGTTTGACCTTTATATTTAATTAAAAGACTCAAAGGCATTAAGTTTAGAAGTCAGTGGAGTCATTATTACACAGAGCCCTGAAGGGTAATTTAATAAAAACATGGCACATTCAGTTCTCAATGGGAGTCTCTGATGGCTTTAGGAGCTGGAAGGTAACAAAATCTGAGATTTGAACACAAACACAAAAAATTTCTGGTTGATTCTTCAGCTTGGTAGGAATATGGATGAAGGTAAGTAATCTATGTAAGAAGATCAAATCTTTGTGTGCTGATATAATTAAATGTGTGAACCTGTAATTTCTGAAAAAGTCACCAAGTTAAAAGCTGCTTGTAGGCTTCCTGGCAACTTGAATGTACACATCAATAAAAGGAGACAGACCCAACGCAGATCAACCATTACTGAATTTCCAAGCTATTTTCCAGACTAGGAAGAGGGGGACAGAAAGCACATCACACACAAAAGATGGGGAATCAAAAATAGAAGTTTATTCCTCATCAGTAACACTAAAAGCTAAAGGACAGAGGGAAAATACCTTGAACATTGTAAAATAAAAGAATTTCCAACCTCAGATTCTATGCTGAGCCAAACCACCAATGAAGGCAAGCGTGAAATCAACATATATGAGTTTTTAATTTCCATACACGTAGGGTCTCTAAACATTTACTAGCATGAATCTTTTTCAGAACACACCAAAATAAAGACATAAATCAAGAAAGAAGAAGAAATTTCTCTGCCAACTCTTCCTTAGGAGATTATGAGGGAGCTCAGCTTTACTCTACTGAATAAGATGTCAGCAAATAAAGGGAGAAAGGTACAAGCCCCACTTACCATAGAAGAGGAACGCTTTGGTCATGCGATGGTGGAGGTAGGTCCTGTTGATGGTGAAGAAACACACGTCTGTCCCGCACTGCCCGAGCCTTCCAGTTTCCCCAGTCAGTGGGGACCACCAGACCATAATGGGATAGCCATCAGTTTCCAATTTTTTTTTCCTATTCAGGGTCAGTGCTTCCTTCTTACGAAATGAATAGAGGTGTGTAGCCTCTTCCTTTGGATGTCCATATTGCAAATTGGAGTTTTTAAAGTTCTTCCTTTCAAATTTTCCCAGCTCAACCACTACCTAAAAGAGAATATAATTATTACTAGAGTCAGGGTCAGATTTAATTTATTTTTATCATATCTCATTCATCTTGATGATTTAGCCTCTTACTATTTTTCATTTCTATTTTGCTGTTGTAACAAATTATCACATACTTAGCAATCTCAACCAACACAAATTTATGACTATACAATCCTAGAGGTCAGAAATCTGAAATATGTTTTACTAAACTAAAATAAAGGTATCACCAAAGACACTTCTTTGAAGGGAAACCTGAACTTCTTTATTTATTGCAGCACTATCTGCAACAGTTAAGGTATGGAAACAATCTAAGTGTCCTAAGTTAGACAAATGGATTAAGAAGATGTGGCATATATACACAGTAGAATACTACTCAACCATCAAAAAGATAAACACATGCCATTCATGGCAACATAGATGAAGCTGGAAGGGATTATCCCAAGTGAAATAAGTCAGAAGGAAAAATAAATGGCCTCACTTATATGGGGAATAGAGGAAAAGGGCAAATGTGCAGGAAAACCATAGATTTGAGGCATACAACAGGGAAGGAAGAAGGAGAAAGGTGAAAACAGAGGAGGGAAGAGCACAAGGACTATGGTGATGGCTTATGTGTGCCATGGTGGCAAGAGAATTATGGAGATAACACCTGAAAGGAGAAATTAAATAATGTACAAAAATGAACAACGATGTAAGAAAATTTAAAAATAATAATAAAAAAAATCAAGGTGTCAGTAAAGCTACATTCCTTCCTGGAAACATTGGAGGAGGATCTGTTTTCTAGTTTTGGTTTAGAGTCACCACAACTCTTGACTTGGCTTCCTTCCTCCATCTTCAAAGCCAGCAATGTTTCATCTCCCTGAACCTTCGATCCTCATATTTCTCTGACCCCATCCAGGAAACATTCTTAGTTTAAGGATTCCTGATACACTGGACCCACAATAGATTATTCAGGATAATCTCATTTCAAAGGATGTCACCTTAAACTGACCTGTAAAGTCCATTTTGCGAAGGGAACAGTCACAGATCATAGGGGTTAGGGAGGGGACATAGTCTCCCATATATCTCCCAGTCAGTATGCTAAATAATTCTACTGAACACAGATACACTTACTACACAGATTACATTTCTCCTCCACTTCATTAACATATACAATATCTAGAAACAGTTTTGTCTCCTAATGAAACCTATGAAGACTCAAGGTTATGACCAGGATATGAATAAACAATTGGTTTATTTTTAATACAATTAAAGGAGTCATAATGTGGGTGCTGTATTTCTGACAGTATCTACTATGGCATCAAGATAGTGAAGTAGCCCATGAGTATGAGATCCCCTTCCATTTAAAACCACATTTTTCATTTATTTCAGGGTAGTCTTGTTAGACAGACAGTTAGGCCACCAGTTACAATAATAAAGAAGCAGAGCAGGTAGGGTAGAAACAGAGGGGCAGTTGTTCTCCAAAAGCCCTGGCCTTCTGTGAAATGTTAGGTTTGATATTGATATGACAGAATAAAAATATGTTGAAAAAGTAGCACGAAAGAAGGGATATATCCCATATGTAACTGAAACAATTACAGTCAGACTATACAAGTAAAGCAGTTAAAGGAAGGCATACTTTTAACTTCTCCATGTGCCAACAGAGGACAGTACCCACTGGCCCTCAAGCCCCATTCTCAGCAGCCAAGGGTGATCTTCTTTATGTGTTTGCTAAAAGAGTGTAAGAAAAGAGCTACAGTCCCCTTGTGCTATATTAGAGAGTGTAATGAGGGAGGAACCATAACTTTCACTAGATTCTCTGATCGATGCAAGATCGAAAAGTATTAAGAAATAGCAAAATACAATAACAACCTAAGTGCTTACTGACAAAGGATCAGCTCAAAAAGTAGTATCCACACAATGGAATACGATCCAGACATAAGGAAAAGTGAAATGATGCCACTTACAGCAAAATGGAAGGAATTCAAGGAAACTGTGTGCAGTAGAGCAAGTTAAAATGGCAGGCAAATATTGGATGTATATATGACAGATGGATAATCAGTCAAAGCAAAATTCTTAGAAAAACCAGTGGACACTGATAAATGAAGTGAGGCTTCTAAAGTTAACAGAAAGGGCCTCCTTGGTGGAATAGGGGTTAAGTCTCAAAGCTGTCACCGCAGCCATGGCACAGCAGACTTCTCCTGTCTCACCTGCTGCTTCCTTAGCAGAGCATTTAATCTGCCTGTTTTGTTGCCCACTCTGTCTCTGGTGAACCCTCTCACCCCCTGCACCTCTGGCCTACACCCTAGTTCTTGTATGCAATAAGTAAATAAAAATAAATCTTTAAAAAATTAAATACATAAGATTTAAAGGGAGTGAAGGGAGTGGGTAAAAGGATGGTGATGGAGGAAAATTTTTAAAGAGGAAGAAACAAACTTTCACCTAATGTAGTACTTCATATCTTCCTTCCTGTTTTAAATTCTTCTAGGCTTCCTCTTCTTATAACAGGAAATAAAGAGGCGGGACCAGTTGGGGAGGGGGAGAATATATATGGAAGTGGAACCACTAAGTGAACAACAGTGGTTTTTACTCCAAAGGGAGTAAGAGTTTATATAGCTTTAAAACATTATGGATTTCCTGTGACACCAAAGTCAGCTTTATTACAGCAAAGCAATCGCTGGAAGCTAAAGAAAATTCTAATCTTTGCCAATAGTTTTATCAGCATTTTTATGATAATAATGGGACCATTCCCCAAGAGTCTGGTGGAATAGAAACTTAAAGCCACAAACTCCGTATATTTTTAACCCACCTTCCCCTACAAATATACAACCAGCAACTTTAAAGAAAGGTTTTTAGAAAAAAATGGGATATAATTTCAAAAGAAAACTTGCCCACAGGTCTGATGAATGTCTACTGTGAGAGATCTAAGTCTATTTCCAAACAAATAGGGAATGTTTTAGGGAGAGATTTTTCTGCCACTAGATTTTATTTTAAAGTATTAGACCTCAGATATTAAGTTGTAGGAAATTTGGGAGATAGAGAAACATTGAACATGAAGATAAAATCAGTCAAATGCAAAATATGGGAAATTCAAAAGGACAAATGGTCCAGTATTTTCAACAAATCCATGACACAGAAGAAAAGGTAGGAAAGAAGAAACTTGATGGTGGAAAAACAAAAAACCCACAAAACTTGAGATACACCTACTGCAGCAATGTATGGGATTTGTTTATTCCAGATTCAGAGGCACCATAATAAAAGACTTTTTGACACAGTTGGAAAAGTTTTAACATGGCTTAAATATAGGTGGTATTGAGTTAATTATTGCTTATTTTATTGGGTGTGACAATAAGAATGTGATTATATTAAATTACTTAAATTTCCGATCTGTTAGAGAATCAGATGAGGTAAATCCAGTGATATAATGTTTGGCATTTGCTTTAAAATATTCCAAATGTATTCATGAATTATTTGTGCAACTAGAAAGTAAGTAAAATTCAAAAATAATAGATACATATATACCAAAGAATGCATAAATAGTATGTACAAAATATAGTTAATTTGAGTGGAAAATAGTATCTGAGATTAATGATTTCCTCCAGAAAACCACAATGTTTTAGCGTAACTGTATACAGATAAGGATAATATTTTCATGTCCATATTATTAATTATGTTATGAGATCTGTTATGGGTTGAAATACATCATCCCCAAATTCTTATATTGAAGCCCTAAACCCACATGCCTCAGAATGTGACTGCATTAGAAGACACAGTCTTTAAAGAAGTAATATTAAAGTAAGGACATCAGAGTGGGCCTTAAAGCAATTTAACCAGCATCCTTTTAAGAAGAGCAAATTAGAATTCAGACAAGTACAGAAAGAAAATCATGTGAACACAGAGAGACAATGATCATCTAAAACTGAGAGGCCTTAGAAAAAACCAATCCTGTTGACACCATGACCTTGGACTTGCCCCTCCAAATTGTAAGAAAATTAATTCCTATGGTTCTGGACGCCCTAGCAAACTAATACAGGATTATGCTGTGATTTTTTTCCCCTTCCTTTTCCCTACTTAGGTAGCAACGTATTTCATCTGCATAACCAACAAACCAGAAAAATGGTAATGGTGCTCAATGTATCCATTATGTTTTTTATTTTCAATATTAAAAAAAAACTACAACCCTACCCATTGGAATATTCAGTGTTTCATAGAAGACTGGGAACTAGCTTATATCACACTCCTAGTGGTCAACGGAAACTAAGTTCAGATGAAGTTTATGATTCCAGTAATCGTATCATGTTGCATATTCTGAAGGCATACACGTCAAAAACATGATAATTTATTCCAACATCAAAAATAAAACTCTCAGGGCCCTCCCTGGTGGCACAGTGGGTTAAGCAATGCACTATGAAGCAAACCGCAGCCACTGAAGCACAAGTTCGATCCCTGCTGCCAGCTAGGGAAGTGACCCACATGGCACAGGCAGACCTCTCCTGCCTTACCTGCTGCTCCCCTCAGCAGTATGTTTCCATCCATCTGCCTATTCTGCCCCCTGCTCTGTCTGGTAGATTCTCTCACCAACCCACACCTCTGGCCTGTACCCCAGTGCTTGTGTGCATAAATAAATAAATCTTTAAAATAAATAAATAAATAAATAAAACTCTCGGGTTAGACATTCCTCATAACTGGAATAAGTAAATGTCTACTAGATCAAAGCTTATTCATAACTTCTTTTTTAAAAAAAGATTTATTTATTTATGATACGAGAACTAGGGCACAGGCCAGAGGTGTTGGGGGTGAGAAGCAGAAAACTCCAGCCCCTCTTGCAAAAGCAGGCTCTGGGATATCTTTAAGCTAGACAAGAAGGGAATCAAGATCCCCTCCAGCCAAAACCCCAAAGTGTGTTTATAGCATTATCTCATTCAATCTAAATCAAGAAAGGAGATCCCATAGCATAAAATAAAACTTCATTGCCATCCACACCTGAAATACTCACATCCACACATAATCTTTAAAAAAACCTTTGACTTTCAAATTGGACAGCTAGTATTTTAATGGGTGATAAATATACCTGAATTGTGTGTGTATGCATGTACAGATACATAATTTCACTTCATTGCATAACTTTTATTTTAATTTGCATTCAGCAAAAATGGCATTCAGAATATCCAAGTAAAAGAAATAATGGGAGGACTGATGAAATGTTTTAGTCCACTCAGCCCCACACAGTCCTTGATCTAGCAGAGTATGTCAAGAATGACAAATTTACTAATCCAGATGTTTGTGTTCTGCATGTACCACAAGATTTAGATTTCTTATTCTCAAAAGAGTTCTTGATTCTTCAAGAAAGTCATCTTTCAGAAGTGACTATGAAAACTTTGAGGAAGTCACCCACTTTTGATGCAAAAGGACAAACCGAGCTTTACTTTGTTTCTCCAAAACCAGGACCCTACAAGAGTCACAAACTGATCCTCTGTGTCACTGACTTTGCTTCTATCTGACATATGCACTAAATCTCAACTTCATCTGTTTAAAAAGAAGAGCTTTTTCACTAAGTGGGACAGAAAACCCCAATCCTGAGAGATAAAGCAAAAAGTAAAGAACTTTGAGTTAGATGAAACAGGGCAGGAGCAGGGGTAGGGCAAAGACCCAGAAATCAACACTATGCAACCCAAATCCTTGGTACCTGGAGTGTGACAAGCAGAAAGACGGTGGCTGTGATGCACAGGCAAGATGCCCAGAGCCGCCGCCTCCAAAAGCGCACCATGCTGCTTTCCCCCCAGTGCTTGACAGAGGGCTGGCCTAGTTACCAGCTGTTCTTCAGTCAGCCCAGAGCCCGAGACAGCTTCACACAGAGGAGCCATCTGGGTGCCAATTTTCTCCATGGCCCTTCTTGCTGGGACCTGGTCTCCATGAAAAACTGAGATCTGGGGTTCTGCCTGAGCCCGGCTTGGCATCAAGAGGGAACAGCATGCAGTCTTCTTAAGCTATCATCAGAGCAGCTGGAGATTCCTCAAACAGAAGGCATCAAAATATTCTGTAACAAATGAATAATCTTTTAGTCATCCTGAAGAAGATATAATACATGTAGTCTTACAGTGTTATCATATAGAAACCCAAAACTTTATATCCAAAAAGAAGCTTAATGGTCATAACCTAATAAATCACTTACAGTTAAGCAAAACAAAACCAAAGAGGTTAAGTGACTTGTTGAAGGTCAAAAGCTTGACCCTTAAGGAGACCGAGAGATCTACAATTGGGTGGGGAGTTTTAGGGTTCTGTTTCCATCTAATTTTTTCTGCCATCAGAAGACTGCTGTAGAAGTCATCTATAGTCACTTCCTTCTATGTGGATTTCAAAGAAGTAGAAAGTGGAGTAGATATTACCAGGACTATCCACCTAGGCCTGTAAAATTTAGGAAAATGAACAAAAGTTTTGTCCCCCAATTTTCAAAAGTGGATAGTAATCAAATGGCCCTAGCATTCCTCCCAAGGAAAACACTTTAGGAAATATAAGGAATTGTAATTGTTGATTCATTTGTTCAGTCTTTTAAGGAAAGCATAATAAAGCAGTGGTTTGCATAGACATGATTAATCTCCAGCAGATTTGAAACGATATTTTCATGTCTGTAACTAAAGATGATCTTTTCAAAGTTTTTAAAATGAACTCCATAGTCTGACTGCTTTTTTTTTTATTCCCAAGATTTTAGGAAGGCAAATGTCTTGAGCAAATGACACAGAATAAAACAAGGATTAATATTCCAGAGGAAGGGCAGTGTTGCTTCACATTATTCCCAAGATCTCATTCTGAGTCAGAGATACATATCTCTATGATAAGGAATTAAAGATAGAAATAGAACATAAACTACTTAGAATTCTGGTTAGATTCTTTAGTCTTAAGAGTGTACCTCCCTCTCAAGAATCTATCTGGATTCCCTTTTAAATTCAATATATTTTTCCCTTCAGCAACAATAAATAAATTTGATCTCAGAAATCGCAAAAAGTACAGGTTCAAGAGGCTCAAGAGTTATCATGCAGGGCCTCACAAGCCAACTCTCCACTCCTATCTTCTCCATAATTCAGTTCCAAAGGTAAATAACAATGGTGCCTAATCAGTTATTATGGGAACTAAATGAGATAAGATTAGTGAACATTTATTTCAAAATTTGATCGATAATAAAAATCCAATAAATATTTGCTATTCTTATTTATAATAGTTATATATTATTTATATCTTTAAGTGGACAATGACAATGAATTCATATAATTCAATCAAATTCCAAAATACTATCTATTCCAATTACTATCTTCATTTTTATGGATAGGAAAACTGGATTTCAAGGATGTAAAGTAATGTGTGCAAAACTTTTTTTCTATTTATTTATATATATATATATTACATCATTATTCATTTTTGTGCAGTTTGCTTCCTCCTCTCAGGTGTACTCCGCATAAAATTCTCACTACCAAGTCACTTGTGAACCATCGCTATAGCTCCATAGCCTCTTGTGCTCTTCCCTTCCTCACCCCACTCCATTTTAATCCCTCTCCTTCCCCCACTGAAAGTCTTTAGTTTATAGTTATCTACTAGTTTTATCTTTTTTTTCCCCTGATCCCTTATTTAGTTCTCCTATATTCCTCCTATAAGTGAAATCATCTGACATTTTTCTTTTTCTTTCTGACTTATCTCACTGAGCATAATCCCTCCAGCTCCATCCATGTTGCTGCCAATGGCATGAATTTATCTTTTTTGACTGCTGAATAGTATTACATTGTATACGCACACACACACACATCTTCACATCTTCTTAATCTAGTCATCTGCTTTTGGACAAAATTATACCTGATAAATATTACAAGAAACTAGTCAGAGCTGAAATTCATGATTATGTTGTATGTTTTAACACTAAGAATATAAAATAATATTAGCTAATGCTACCACAAGTTATCTGCCTGAATCAAAGAAAAAGAAAAACAAAAAACACTTGTGCAGAATAGCTTTCTACTAGTTGGTATACCAGAGAAAAAACTAACCAAAATCTATAAGAACCTGAAAAATACCTTTCCCTCTACTTAGCAGATAGTAGTAGCTATTAATACATAAAATGTATAGCTTGCATTTTAGGTTCCAATCCTAGCTCTGTCATTTATATATAACATACTTTTGGACATGTTACTAAATCAATCTATGTCTCAGTTTCCTTATTGCAAACAAGAAATATTAACCATTCTTCTCCTTGCAGCAAAGATTATCAAATTTTCATTTTGCATGCAAAATCAATTTATCATAGATATAATTAATCTATTCAAGATGAGGTAACAAAATAATATTACCATTTCATTTTGTAATGTATATTGTGGTTAAGAACATTTTAAACTAGCTCTACATTTTAACAAGTTTTTAAGTGTACCATAAGGTATTGTTAGCTATAGCAAAATGTTGTATAGCTCTCTAGAATGTGTTCATTTTGCATCATTGAGACCTTCTACCTGCTGATTATCAATTCCCTATTGTCCCTTCCCTCAGCTCCTGGCAACTACCATTCTAACTTCTGACTCCATGAGTTTGACTATTTAAAATATCTCATATACACTGAATATACAGTATTCATTCTTGTGATTGACTTATTTCACTTAGCCTAATGTCCTCAAGGTTCGTACACGTTGCATCACTATCTGAGTTATAACAACTTAAGATTTCTAGAAATATGAAATAAGAATACGTCTATAAAACAAGTTTAGAATTGCCTTATCTTCATTCTCCAATTTAGTAATTCAACATTAACTTTTGAAAATTCAAATTTTATTCTCAAAGAAGTATCTTTAAAAATTGTAAATAAACTTAATTTTTTTTCCATTTTTGAAAATCCATGTTTAGGAACACTATAACAAAAATTCATTGTAAAAATAACTAATATGCAGATATTATTGAACAGTGCTGTTTTTTTAACTAGGTATTCATTTCTTACCAAAACCAACTATTTGCAGTCCAAATTTTGAAAGCAGTTCATAGGGGTTGGAAATGTGTGCGCATTGAGCAAAACTTACCAAATGAGATTAACATTATTGTTTGTCCACACTATCTTATTTCCTAAATTTCCCCAATTTGTTTTTTCAAAAATATTCTGTTATATAAAATAAAAACTTGAAAACTTATTTTTAATAGAAAATTTTAAAATGAGCCATGAAAACTGTAATAACTGAGATTGTATTTAATTCATTGTTAAACACTGCCATCTAGGAGGAGGCCAGCAAACGAAGCTTTACTGCATCAATTTCAAAAACGGAGCAGACCTTAAGAATCCTCTGATGCTGCCTCTGTCTTGCAGGCAGGAGGAGAAAGTTGTACAATTGAGGTGAGTATGCTGTCTAACTTGGTGTCTCTGTAGCATGCAAAATTCTGGGCTGCTTTTTCAGTGCAAATGGTCAGGCCCATCTGAACTGTCTCCATTGGAGATACATCACAGTGGACCCCTGGGACCCCTAGTTGTAGTGTGACATCACTAGCAAGCTCAAGATTGGTCATGAGTTCCCGGAATGTCTCATTGAGCCTGAAGCCCACCTTACCACACTCAAGTGTACCAGAACAGAGTGTGTTCATAACACATGAAATGAACAACCCCAAGTCAAGACTTGCATAAATGTCTGTTGGAGCCGTAGTGGTAAAAAAAAAAAAGTCATTTTTGTGTGGCATGTGTATTACGTTGTGCTGTATTGTTAAGAATCCATTAAAAGATTTCCAGAAAAATGTCTTTAAATCACAGCCAGTGAGACTTCTATAACGTATAAATGCATGGGGGCGAACGGGGACAGCGCAGGGCAGTAATGGAGTACAAAAGTACCGAAAAACGGTTTGCATATCGACGACTAGCGCCTGATGTCCAGGGCACTGTGCCGAGACATTTTCTTCACTAAAAACACGATGCTCTCGACTGCTGGGAAGCCAGAATCGCCACTACTTCAGCGCCCGCACTTCTAGCAACAAGTGTTTCTTGGTGGAAACGTGGGGTGAAGGAAGCAATTCACGGTACACAAAGGCTGAACTGGGTTCGGGAATTGGTGGGGTTGGAAAGAGCAGATCGTGGATCGTGGCCCACTCGGAGATGCGGAAAACCGTGGTTGCCAAGCGGCGGACGCCGCGCAGGCAGCCGCGCGCCTCCGGCGTTCCAGCCGAGGCTCGGGCGCGTCCCCCGCCTCCCAACCGCGCTCTCAGCCGCCAGACACGCAGTGTCTCCCGAAAGTGCGGCCCAAGGTCTTCCTAGACAACGTGGATTCTTTCTCAGCACACAACTCCGTCTTTCTCTTGCCTACACTCCACTCTGGGCACAGAGCACAGCGGTTTTGGCGGGCGGCATGTCAGCGTCGAAGCAGAAAAGCCTGCTTTTGAGTCCCGGCATCCAGACGCTGCTCTTATCAAGCTATCACTCAAACTAGAAAACACCCAGTGATTCGCACTCACCTCGTCACGGTGAAGGAGTTTCACTCTGCTGATTGCAGCCCGGCCGTTTTTCACTTTCAGTTTGCGCCCCAGTCTGAGCTCAGACGAAGACTCGGAAAGGAAATTTGGGGAAGGCAGGATGACTCTCGCCGATCCAGGCCTAACGATCCTCAATCCAGGTTTTCACTGATGCCCCTTTTAGACGCGAGTGGGCCCTCGGTTTCTGGGATCACCCGCCGCGCCTCAGTTGGGATCCTGGGGCCTATCTGATTTGGGGGTGTAATCCTACCTGAGCTACTCCTAAAACCCTTTTCTTAAGCCAAAGACAGGGTTTCTGCTTCTCAAACAAAACTGGAGCGCATGCAAAATCACCTATTCTGGAGAACCTTTTAAGTGAAGCAGAGGCCTAAATCCCTCTAAACTAGTGCCAAACTGCCTTTGGGACTCTGAGCCTGTTCATCATTTAGTTTAATTTTACTGATGAAGAAAAATCGACTTCAAGCTACTGAGTTCCAAATTCAGCTAACCCGATTAAAATTAGTTTGCCTTTGTCCAGGAAGAAGGTGATAAACAGAGGGAGATAATCCAAGACCTTTGGAGGTGCAGGATTAGGATAAAGCAAAAGAAGCATCTATGACACAAAAAATGAGGAGGCCCTGAGTTCTGGAGTCCTGCAAGCGCTGGGAGCACTTAACCTGGATGAAGTGTTTGTTGTCCTACGCCTACCTAAATCTGATGTTCGAGTCAACATCTTCAGGATATTTAAAAATAAAAAAGGATTACACTATTTCTTTTAATAATTTTTGTTGTTTGACAATTCTGAATGAGTGAAGATAAGAGTATTAATCTCCCTGACACTGTATTTTAGTATCAAGCTGGATGGCTACTCATTATGGATGTTGTAAAATGCATTAATGTACAAGATTAGGTGGGAACTGATCATTTCTAAAGTGTTGCCAATCTATGATTCAACAAAGGACTTGTTAAAACAAAGACCCAATCTATATAAAAAGTATTTGTTGTAACTATATAGATTTACCTTTAAAATAGTCCTCATTCCCCAACCCTCTCTATAGCCACCCCCTTGCAACGTGATTTTCAAGTTCTGCATCAAAAGGCAAAATCCAGTTCCCCTCTCTAAATTTCAGGGTGACTTTATGATTGACTTGTGTTCGCCACAAGGTATGGCAGAAATGACAGCATGCCAATGCTGGGACCAGGTCTAAAGAGGCCTTGTTTGCACTCACTCCTTTCATTAAAATCCTGCCCAGCTACCATGAGAACCATGACGAGGGGCAATGACTGTCACCAAGAATATCCCAGAAACTGTAAGATCGTGAGTTTATCCTAACCCAGTCAGCTACCCACCAGTCCAATGATGATCAAAGAGCAAGTCCAGGTCACATCAGCCAAGATTGATGCAGATCAGTAAAATTATCCAAATGACTTATCAAAATATGAACAATAAATGCATATTTTAGCTGTATATAACAATAAATGCATATTTTAGCTGTATATAAGGTACTGCCAGGAAGAAATAAGCTAAGGCTGGGGGTGGGGGAGAAGGAAGATCACTTTATAGGCAGAATTGAGAGAGAATATAGAAGAATCAAAATTTAGTCAACTATAAAATCAAACTGGTCCTTATCCCCAAATATCCTCAAGGTGAATTAACTTTGCCTATAGATCTTTTTTCAGACAAACAAAAGAACCAGTAGAAATCATAAGGATGTCTGCACACATCCTGCACACCCAAAGTAGCCACAATCAAGGTTGGAAAGAGAAGTTTCTCCGAAACTATTATGTTTAAAGTTTTCATCCAGTGAGTAGAGTTAAATCCACAGAGAGTTAGATTCCACAGAGAAAGCTCAAAAGAAAAATTTAAATTCTATAAATGAAAATGCTCCCAACTTGAACTAAGTGGACTGAAAGTGTTCTAATTACAAAAAAAAAAAAAAGCTTGTGGGCCCCAAGCTTCTCTAGGAAGGACATGGTCTGACAAGGCTACTCAACTCCTGACATACACCATTGTTCCAGAAGCAATCAAGGAGCCTGGAAAACAAAGATTCTTCAGAAAGTCAGGAGGGTTGGATGACCAGGGACTGTTCTAAAAACTATTCCTTAGAAAGCAGAATTGCACCCTAATCTAGGAGCATCTTCCCTGGATCAGAGGTGCTGGATACTGGACAGGTAGAATTACTGAATCACCATAGAGCACCAAGACTGTGTTTACTGCTGGGTACAGACTTCTCCACTTAAATAACCAGTGAGCAAATCAAAATTCATTCATCCAAAATTCAAGCCTCTTATAAAATCTGCTCCACCTTCAGCCTTCTCTATCTTGATAAGGATGCCCTCTTTTCCTAGTAGCTCAAGCCCAAACCTGGAATTATCTGTGATTCCTGGCTTTCTCTTACTTCTCCCATCTAGCAGCTATGAACAGTTGGCTCTGTCTTCACATTATGCTGAAATTCCACCACCTTTCATAACTGCTGAAGTCACCATCACAGCCTAAGCCACATCACTCTGACTGCTCTGCTACCCTCCCAAGAGCTTCCCCTGCTTCCATGCTCATGACAGCCAGAGTGAACATTTTACATTATAATCAGAAAATGCTAAGATTCCATTAAAAAATATCCAATTTCAGATAAATCAAGAACCCTTTAGATGTAGTTTACATAACACAAGACGTCTCTTTTTTTGTTTTTCTAAAGATTTATTTATTTATGCATACAAGAGCTGGGGTGCAGGCCAGAGGTGCAGGAGTGGGGCTGAAAGGATTCACCAGAGACAGACTGGGGAGCTGAATAAGCGGATCCATTGAAATACACTGCTGAGGGGAGCAGGGGGCAAGACAGGTGAGGTCTGCTGTACCACGTGGGTCACCACCCTGGTAGCAGCTCAAACTCCTGCTGCAGTGGCTGTGGACAGTTCATTGTGCTGAGACTTAAACCCTTGCACCACCAGAGAGGCCCCAAGATGCCTCTGTTTTATTTATTTTTTTAAGATTTATTTATTTATGCATACAAGCACTGGGGTACAGGCCAGAGGTGTGGGGGGTGAGAGGATTCACCACAGACAGAGTGGGGAGCAGAACAGGCAGATCAATGGCAGTACACTGCTGAGAGGAGCAGTGGGCAAGGCAGGAGAGGTCTGCCTCGCCATGTGGGTCCCCTCTCTGGCCCGCAGCAGGGATAGAACTCGTGCTGCAGTGGCTGTGGTTTGCTTCATAGTGCGTTTCTTAACCCACTGCGCCACCAGGGAGGCCCAGATGCCCCTGTTTAAGTGAAATGTTGGATGAGCTTGGACAGCTATACATGTTCACCACAATATAAGATTAGTATTTCTTTCTTGTTTGATAGACTTTGCCACTGTAACTATACAGATGTAGATAGTTTCTTTGCAGGGCTTTTGGTTACTTCTCCAGCTCATTTCCCTGCTCTCCACCTACTGGCCTTCTGGCTGCCCCTCCAACACACCAAGCACACTAAATGCTTGGAATGGTCTTTCCCCAGGAATTTGCAAGCTCACCCTGCTTCTTTCAGCTCTCTCTGTTAAATGTCAAGAGAGGCCTTCCTTAGTTCCCTGCCACTCTTTACCCCTTATACTGTTTTATTTTTTCCCATATTTCATTGAACCTGATATATTGTATATTTTATCTAACTTCCCTATCATAATAGAAGTTCCAGAGAGCAAGAATTTTGTATTGTTTAAATGCTGGATCCCCAAAATGTACAACTGTGATCGGCATGTAGTAGAGAATAAGTACAGTATTTCTAACATTTTTATTTTTAAGGAAGAAAAAGAGAGCATATTTTCAAAACTCAAATTTAAGACTGCTCTAACTGACTCCAACATTAAAGAGCTAGTCTGTGTGTAATACCTAATGGATAATAGATATATGAATATAGTAAGATACAAAATATTTATTTAAAAAGTATGTGATTTTACTTGGAGTTCAACAATCCTTATTTTTCTTTCACTCTGTTTTTATGCTTATATAAGCACTTGAAGAATGACTCTGAAAGACTCAGTTGAAACCAGAAGAAAGCAATGCAAAGCTCCTGGCATGAAGGTCTAACAGTCAATGAAAGAGGACCCTCAGCTCTGCTATTTCAAAAATCACTTCTCTATAAATGGCTGAAGGCTGACAGCTAGGCTAAATAACTTAGAAGGACTTGCAGTGAATTCAAAACCTCTCTTCTAAGATTTCCAACATAGACACTCTAAACAGAGAGATATAAAATTGGAAAATATTCAGGGTCACTTTGTTTAAAAATGAAGCTCTCCATAGCATTCCAGCTCTACCTTCTACTACCTTTCTCCGTTTGGCTTAAGTGCTGGGATAATTGAATTTTGAAGCACATGTTTCCTTGCCTTGCTCCAATAGAGCAATCTGATAGGACAGGCTTCATTTAGAGGCAGAGGCCCAAACATAAGTATTGCTCTTTACATTCTAATACTCACTGTAAGAAGTCTTCTACAGAATACATAACCAATAATGATCAGAACAGTTAACACAAGATAGATGAACCCTGAAAATAAACCTCTCATATTCCTTTTTGATAAGGTCTCTTATCTTAGAATCTAGAATTTTTGTTCTTTCTCCTTGGAAAAGAATTTGCTCAGTCTCCAGCTAACTGAAGTAGGGGCTAATAGTACAACAATGCAGGAGGCCAGATGGAAGGACAAAATGGCGTCCACCTACCTGGGCTCTAAGACAACAGAGCCACCAAAAAGCCCCAAAAGACTAAAAGACCAAAACCCCAAACCAAGTGCTATAGCAATAAACACCCACACGGTAGGGGTTTATGGGCTGTAGCCTAACTAAGGACAGTGCCTGATAAGAGGACAGGTCACTGTAGGTTCTCTCTCACACACATAATTGCAAGACACCTCAGGCTCCAGGGGAAAATAACCATGGGGTTTATTTTAAAAAGAGGGGAAACAAAGAGCTTGCTGTATCCACAAGTGACTGGTTTTCTCACCCAGATAGCGTCAGTGATGGTCACCAGGAGTGTTGGATAGAGCTGGGCAGTAGTGATGACCACTACTGGTCCTTCAGAGGTGGTGTCAAAGACACCAAGTGTTAACAGTTGTTTGTGAGTTAGTTGGGCTATCCCAACAACAAACAGCTCTATGAAACACCAGGTCCAGGGCCTTTGTTGTTCTTTTCATGCAATTCAGAGACAGGACCAAGGCCCAGTCTCTGCAAAGGTCTTTGGCTTCTCTTCATCAGTGGTGAGTTTCCGGGTGCATCTTATCTTCCCTACTTCCGAGACCAGGAATGGAATCTTCCCCGTCTTTCTCCAGAGGCTGGCATTGTCTTTCCTGTTCAGGGGCTGGCATTGTCTCTCTCCAACTCCCTCCAACAGTCTCTTTTACAGTGCCCCACCTACAATTCTTATCTGACCATTTTTTCAATCCTTAGGTGATTGGACACTTTAGCACCAATCAGCTTATAGCTCACACCTGATTGGTCCATTCTACCATACCATCCAGGAAGCACACTGTTATGTAAAAGGGCTCTTAGGAGCAACTGCCACAACTGACAAAAAGGCAGTTACTGGGTTCTGAAGGACCAACTGCCACAACTGACTTGTGGTGAAGGTACATGGAGAAAGAACACTGCTACTGCCAGCTCCCACTGCTAAAGTGTCTGGGTTCTGGTAACAATTAAGATAGATGAACTCTGAAAATAAACCTTTCTATATTCCTTTCCTATAAGGTTGCTTATTGTGGAATCTAGAATTTTTGCTCTTTCTCCTTTGAAAAAGAATTTGCTCAGTCTCCAGCTAACCAATATATAGGCTCTGCTTTTCAGGCTGACAATCACAGTCCCAGAAGCTGGTCCACTCAGAATCCTGCAGAGTTTACAGGCCCCAGTTCTAGGCCTTGGTACCAAACTGGCCAGTAGACTGATGGCATCATCAGTCTGAGCCATGCAGACATAGGAACACAGCTCTCAGGGAACTTACATATTCAATTATTCAAAAACTTCCAGCCATTTATTTTTTTGTTACAGCTGTGGAAAACTGTGACTTAAAGACAGTAAGTTAATCGTCTCTAAAATACTTCATTTTATCTTTCTAATTAGAAAAATATCTTTATTGAGATATAATTTACATAATGCAAAATGCCTCTGTTTAAAGCAGAGGCTTGGAGGAGCTTGGACAACCATATATGCTCATCACAATATAAGATTAATAATATTTCTTGTTTGATAGAATTTACCACTATAACTATATAGATAGATGTGGATATTCCTTTGTAGAAAGTTTTAAATTATGAATCAGACTGATTTAACAGATGCAGGGGTATTCAGATTTTTCTATTTCTCCTTGAGGGAGTTTTGCCAATTTGTCTTTTAATGATGTGTCTATTTTCTACCCATTATAGAGTTATCAGTATAAAGATTTTTATATATATTCTCCTTTTAATATTTTTAGAATCTCCAAGTCCTGATATAGATGATTTGTATCTTCTTTATCTCCTTAAACACTTGAGAGCAGTTTTCAATCTTTTCAATGAATCAGTTTGTGTCTGTTTTCTTTTCCCATTTTTTGTCCATTTTCTATTTCATTTATTTCCACTCTAATTTCCCCTCTTCACTGAATATTTGGTATTCAGTGTGTTTAATTTGGTATTATTTTTCTACTTTCTTAAGGTAGCAGCATAGATCATTAATTTTCTTTTCTTCATCTGAGAGAGAGCGCCGAATCCTAACCACTAGATCACCAGGGAACCTACTTCATCTGAAATACTTTAAATGACAAAAACATTTTGAAGAGTTTGGGCACTGCTAAGTGTTTTCAGACATAAAGATAACATGACAATAATCCTCATCCGTACAAGTCACCAGGTCCACTATTTTGGTATTCCATTCTAGGTAATAGTAACTGTGGGCAATCTATCAAGTACAAGCATTTTTTTAAATGCTGCATAAAGATCATCTTAGCTCTATAGAGAGAAGCTCATACTTTTCCCATATACCAGAGGAAAAATGAAGCTGCTGAGGGCTTCGACACTTGCCCAAGGTCATGCAAACAGCAAAAAAACAAAATGGAGACCTGAACATGGCTATGTTAATCCCATATTTGGTGTATTTACCTGCTATGCTTACTCTCTCCAGTTAGAAAGTTATTGAACAAAAGCAACCAGTTACATTGATTGCTCTGATCTTCCCGGGCTGCTGAGGATTGGAAACCCCTTAGTTTGTACAGCCTGAAGCTTATATAATTTGGGGGACCTTCTTTAAAAAAATAGAAAATTACAAACACAAATTTATTTAGAAAAAGAAAATAATGGGCCCCAGAAGAGGTCTATAAAAGTGAAGAACCCTGAAACCTAAGCTTTGTCTACTTCATAGAAGACCAGACTGCACCCAGAAAATTTCTCTGTGGGAGTCACTGAAGGTGATGGAGGTGTGGAAGACAAAGAATTTTAAGAGGGAGAGTGCTGAGCTTCTTTAGGCAGCTTCAGTTTTTTCACTCTCCTGCTTGTAAGAGCATCAGTTCTCAATGCAGGATCTCACACAGCCCAGTGTGTGGCAATATCCGATAGCAGAATCATCTGAGAGCCTTACTCTTAGTTTCTAATATAGTTGTTCTGATGTTGTCAAGGTAGTTTGTAATTTTAATGAGTTCACAGCTGATTCTAATGTTTGAACACAGTCAAGTTTAAAAGTCTTCCCTCTAGATTTTTCTTTTCATCACCTACTACCACCACCCCTACATTTCTTGCCTTCTCCTGAACAGTCACAAATTAACACACCTTTCCCACACCACTGTCCTGCCCCAAAGTACCCACCATGCAGACTGTGGATCCTCTCTTTTTTACCTACATGTCTCTATTTTTTATTATATACATGCGAATTGCTAAACAATACATGATATCATTGTATGCGCTTTTAACTGAATATCAAACATACCGTATGTGTCAGTGACAGACCCAGGGAGAAGGCCATGAATTCCACACTCTGGTGTTCATGACCTCTCCATTCTCTCCCCTTGAGTGAGGGTGGAATCTGCGACTTGATCTAATCAATGGACTAGGACAGCACTGACAGAAAAATCCATCCTGTGATTACATTATGCTATTTAAGTTTCTGTCCAAGCAGGCTGGGGAGTCTCACTTGCTGGCCTGATGAGGTCAGAAGCCTAGCAGAGAAAAACCCTTGTGGTAAGCAGCTGCAGGCAGTTTGGAGGACTGCAGCAGCCAATCCACAGCTCACAAAAAGCGAACGCCCCTCCTCATTTCCTATCACTCTCCCCTTTACTCACTACTGTCCAACCCAAACATTCCTTTTACCATCCCTTAATCACTCCAGACTTGTTTTTTTTTTCAGCCTTAATGCCTTAACAGCTATTCACAGTTTATATATTACTTATGCCTGACTTGACCAGTTCCCTATTTATAGATGATCACTTACTCTGAGTCCCCCAAATTACCCATCCTAATAGTATCCCTTTTCAATTTCCATTTGCTTACCTTGCATTATTATTATTATTGATGACATTTGCCACTACCTGAAACCACACAGCAGGTGCTCCAAAATTATTTGAATTAATTTTTGAGGTAACATTGGTTTATAACTTTGTATGATTTAGAGGTATAGGATCACACCCACCACCGAGCAACCATAGTCTCCCACCAGAGTCCATTACGCTCCCTCCCCACTTTGCTTCACTTCCCCCTTGCCCGATACTCCCCAGTCTCAACTCTATGGTCAGATTTCTAGGGTTTGTTAGTGGTTTGGTTTTATCCAACCATTTTTCCTATATTCTACATATAAATGACATCACCTGGTATATATCTTTCGCCTTTTAACTTATTTGGCTTTCAAGGCATTTGGTAGGAGATTCTGCAGGCAGGGTAGACAGTCAATAGGCAGGGCCTGCCACAAACCTCCAGCCGCATTGAAGCGCAGGTAGAGTCTAAATTGGCCCCAGCCGACTAGCTCAAGGGACAAAATCAGGGCACCGAGAGCGCACGGAGGTTAGGTCACCAGGGGGCGCTGAGCAAGTCCGGGAATCGCAGAACTCTCGCGACTAGCGAGACTAGGCTTTCCGGAAGAGGCATGGCCGCTACCTTAATCTGACCAAGCTCTGCGCTCCACCCGGGACACCATGCAGTCAGATGATGTGAGTGACCTCCTCTTATACTTTGTCAGCTGGGGTTTATGTGGGGTGACTCTCCCGCTTAAAAGCCGCGTATTCAGCTTATTGGCCTCGTGTCGCTCCGGAAGCGATGTTTCAGGAGTCCCGTTTGCGTGCGTGGGACTCTTCACGTGTCCACCCTAGAGCTCCAGCCTGCTGCCCCAGCGGGGCTGAGGCGCCAGAACACTGCCTCTTGTACCCACATGGTCAGCCTAGCAATGAAGGACTTTGCTTGTGGTCGTTCATAATTTGGTTGCTACAGCGAAATTGGGAACTGAGATTTAAGGATCCTTTTTATCCTTACACACGTTAACATTTCTGCATTTGTGCGTGTGTGGGGATTAGGTTTTCCTTTACAGTTTTCCCATGCAAGTCATAATTTCGGAACCATCCTAGCCTCGCTCATTAAATTTTTTGCCGTATAAATACTTAAGTGCTTACAGTGTGTGTGCTAGGTATTGTGGAGGTTTGGTTGTTCCCGTAAAGACAATCATAAAGACCTGCCTTCATGGAAGAATCTGGTGAAGGAGACGAATAATAGAATAGTGAAGTAATAAAAAACAATCGTACTGTGTACAATACTATGGAAGAAAGATAAGGGTGGTTAAATAAAAGAGTAAGTAGGAGATATCACTTCACATAGAGCTGGTTAAGTAGGTTTTCCTGAATAGGTGACATTTGAGCTGAGATCTCACAAGTTAGGAATAAACCCAACACCGAGTGGCTGAAAGGAAAATAATCAATCCAGGTAGTTGGAACAGTAGAGTACAAAGATGTAGAAATGAGAAGGAATATAGTAAAATATACCAATGTGACTGTGTTACAGGAATCAAAGGAAGACAGGTAGTGAAGGAAGATGGGTGTACTATGATGAAAGTAGCTTCAACTAAGAGGTAATGGTGGAGATGAAATGATAGAATGAATTTGAGATGTTTTACCTGCTACTCTCACCAGTGAGATTTGGTGATGGATTAAGTGAAGAAGAAAAGGGACCAGTAAAGGAATTTTTAAATTTGAACAAATAGTTTAGTGTTGGTTGTATTGAGATGAAGTCTAGAGAGGAACAGTGTTCATTTGAGAAATGTGGAATTGTAATATGTAAGATGAGTTTTAGACATCCAAATGGAGGTGTCAGGTAAGCATGTACCAGTCTGAAGTTCAGTCAAGAAGCCTAACCAGGAGATGACAATTTGGGAATTGTGAACTTAAAGATGTTATTTAAAACAATGAACCAGAATAAGCTACTTTTCCAGTGTCATTTCATCTTCCTGTTTTTTACCCTCCAGAGCAAACACACATCCTATACAGTTTCCAGAATGATGTTCTGTCCTTTTACTCTTTTTCTCTTTAAATGCTTTAAGAACTCTTCTTATTTCCTCCAGACAACTAACATGTTCTTACACCTGTTTTGACTGCTAATTTGTGATGCTTTGTTTACATGTCTTTCTCTTTTACTAGACTGATAAAACTCATTAAGGGCTATACCTTCACTCAATACTTGAGTGCTT
Organism: Galemys pyrenaicus; assembly: GCA_019455555.1. NCBI lineage: Eukaryota > Metazoa > Chordata > Mammalia > Eulipotyphla > Talpidae > Galemys > Galemys pyrenaicus. Next base: position 51,047 of record JAGFMF010011416.1, read on the forward strand.
TTTGTGTATCAGGCCTGAAGGGTGTTGGTGTCATACATAAATTAAGTGTATGGTAAATGCTAAAAGAATAAAGAGCACCTTAGTCCAGGGTAGTGACCTGATATTCCTTGCCCTCTGAGATAACTTTGTGTACATACATCTAAAAAAAATAGCAATGTGCAGACTTTAACAATGGATACTGAACATACTAAAAAAGAATACTTTATATATATAATCTCATTTTTGCTAAAACATAGTTGGTAGAATGTGTAGAAAAACTAAAAATACGGAATACTAATGTTTCTAATATATATTTTTTACAAGAATTTGGTGTTTGTGTAAGGAAGACAAATGAGACTGTTTTACAAAGCATTTCTTCTCTCATTCCTAGGACATTGTTTTCATGGGGGAATATGCTATCTATTGAGCCAGACCAATTGAAGTGGACTTTTACTTTGTCTTGCAGGTGATCTGGGATACATTAGGGAACAAGCAATTTTGTTCCTTCAAAATAAGGTGAGTCTAGATTTGAAAGTTAGACAAAAATGCCTTCATTTTCCCTGTTGGTATCCCATCTTCGAATTTTTAGCTTTTCCCCCCTCTCATTCTAGAACCAAGACTCAAGGCTTTTGCAGAAATGAATACAATCTAACTGGACTTTGTAATCGATCATCCTGTCCCCTAGCTAACAGTCAGTATGCTACTATCAAAGAAGAGAAAGGTAATGCACCTGTTTTAACTTCCATGAGAAATACTCAGTAGCTTTTAAACATATTTTTTGTCTTTTTGTAAATAATATTAAATATATTTATCCTTTAGGACAGTGCTACCTGTATATGAAGGTTATAGAACGAGCAGCTTTTCCTAGGCGGCTCTGGGAACGGGTAAGTCTTAACATTGGTCAAGAGCAAAATGCCTCATGAATTTTGCTTCTTTGCATTCCTCTTCTTGACTATATATTAAATCTTCAAAGCCAGTCTCATTAGGTCCTATAGTTATTGTTAAGAGTGAAAACCTTGTCATTTACCCTTGCCCTTCACGTTTCCTCTTTCTGGTCTGTAGGTACGACTTAGTAAAAATTATGAGAAAGCACTGGAACAAATAGATGAAAATCTGATTTACTGGCCCCGTTTCATTCGACACAAATGTAAGCAGAGATTCACCAAGATTACACAGTACTTAATTCGAATTCGAAAACTTACACTAAAGCGACAGTAAGTTTTTTTTTAATTTATATTTCCATGACTCTTGTTAAAAAACTAAGAAACTGAAATCTGTAATTTATGTTAACTTGTTAAGATATGCTAAAAAGATGTTACCTCAGATTCAAGTTGTGCTCTTTGATTTTGCAGGATTTTTAAAACACTGTAGTACAACTTAAGTGCTTCCTACCTGAAACACATATTCAGGCGCTTTTCTTAATAACTCCTTGAGGAATTTTAAAATTGGGGATTTGAAAATGACCTAAAATTGTGAATGAACAGGAATAAAAAAACTTTACTCTGGGTTCACTAAAAACTAATTTTAAAAAGTGATGTGAATCCACAGAACTCAATACCTTCTTAAAGAGTGATGGGCCCTGATATTTTTTCATTGTAAATTACAAAGAATGGCAAAAGTGTCAGTCTTCTACCAAAAAAATCCATTTTCTTAGTTCACTGAAGCATTAATCTTAGCATAGTGAATATCCTCAGAAGTTTCAGAATTTCTGAAAATAAAAATTAGCATTAAAATATATGTAAAAATGATCTGACTTAAAGCTTTAGATTTGTAGAAATTTAAATTATATTACCTTACTGTGTTTATTGAATACAAAATCAGTTATAATCCTTTATCATCTTTTTAAAAGAACATCTAACACATGTACTTGTGTTTCCTGATGATGTGTTTTACTTCCCACAGGAAGAAACTTGTTCCTTTAAGTAAGAAAGTAGAACGGAGGGAAAAAAGAAGAGAGGTAACTTACTGTTCTGATATTCATAGCTACTATATTTTCCATGAGGTTAGGTTGTGTAGAGCAAGGACAAGAAAAAAGATTCAATTACCATTGTCTAAGAATTGTTCAGGCTCTGGATAAATGCTTCATTAATGGATAACAGTCGTAGTTGTCATACAGTACCTGATGTTCCAAAGTTTAAGATTTGAACTTTCGGGGCAAGTACTATAAGGGTTTGTGTAATCAGAAACATAAAGAATACTGTAGACACCAAAAAATTATTGATCTGCAATTTTTTGAGGTTAGATGTTTCAAAATTCAGAATTTTGATGTTAGCTATCTTACATATTACTATCAGCAGAGCTTGAGTGGTCTCAATCACACTAGTAATTCAGCAGTGAATTTAAGAATATTCACACTCGTTGGAATTTTTTTTTTTTTAAGATTTATTTACGCATATAAGACCTGGGGTCCAAGGAGGTGAGAGGATTCACCAGAGGCAAAGTGGGGAGCAGAACAGGCAGATGGACCGAAACACACTGCTGAGGAGAGCAAGGCAGGAGAGGTCTGCTACGCCATGTGTGTCTCCTCCCTGGCCAGAGGCAGGGATCGAACTCGTGCTGTAGTGGCTGCAGTTTGTTTTATAGAGCATTGCTTAACCCACTGCACCACCAGGGAGGCCCCTCGTTGGAATTTTTAAAAACTTTTCAAGTAGCCTCAGGTCTTTTCTAGTCACATTTGGCCACAGAATTGGGTTTTTTTATTTTAAAACTGTAAGGAATCATGTAGGGTTGTTTGCTTAAGTCAATTGGGTAGTTTTACTATTTAAGTAATGAATAGTGATGGTAATACGTATTTCTGCGGTGCTATCCATGGAAAATCTAGTCGGGATATTCCAGCCTTTCTCACACAGAGTAGTCTGCCTGTCTATCACACTGATAACCTTTCTCTCAAGCTGCATTTTCCTGTGCTTTTCAAGATCCAGAGTAGCTTTCCAAACTAACAAGTTCAAATTTTCAGTCATTCTAGATACTTGCTTTACCTTCCTTCTGCCAATAGACTGATCATTTGTCAGAGCTGATCAAGAAACAGATTTAATAATCTTGAAGCTTTTGTCCCATTAATCAGTCATATATTTCATTTCTTTTATATCATTGGCCGCCAATAAACTTTTTAACATATACTCCGAAATATTTATGAATGTGTATATTTGCACTAATACAGATATATTATAAATAAGTTTGTAATGTGAAATGAAAGTCTGGGTATAATATGAATATGAATTCACCTTTAACTGATAGCTCAGAGATATAGACTAGATAATAGACAGTGTAGTTTTGATTATCTGCTCTCCATTTTTAATTCACCATCAGTTACAATTTTTATTCAGATGTGGCTAGTCTGATTTCTTCCCTGATTGTCAGACAAGTGTTCTTGCAAAATTCTCAGGAGAAAATAATTTTTTTTCTGTATTTATCAAGTTTGAAAATCTCTGAAAAATGTAGATGGAAGATTTTTAATAACTGGGTTGGAATGTTGTTTCTAAAATTTGTTAATGGGATTGCAGCTGTTTCTAAAATTTTTAAGTGTGATCACAATTTTTATAGAATATACATTTTCAGTGTTGACATAGGTACAAATTTTTTAAATGTTCTGTCCACAGAACAAATTTTTTCAAAAACATTTCCTTCAGGGCCTCCCTGGTGGCGCAAGGGGTTAATAAGTCTTCGCACTATGAGGCTATCACCAGCTGCTAAGCTAGCCAGCATAGTGGACCTCTCCTGCCATACCCGCTGCTCCCCTCAGCAGTGTTTCAGTCAGTCTGCCTGTTCTGCTCCCACTCTGTCTCTGGTGAATCCTCTCACCCTTGGCCTTGCACCTCTGACCTACACCCCAGCTCTTGTATGCATAAATTTTTTTTAAAAATTTCCTTTAAACTTCATATTGCCTTTATTTTGAAAGACAATTGAAATACTAAACCATTAAATATAGCATGTATTTATGCCATTTTGTTGTACACTATTCAATACTGTCTGTAAATCCACTTCAACAGGCAAATAGTTCTGTGTCGTAATAATCCAAATAAAGGAGACACTACTTTCAAATTTTGTGTCCATTTTTTCCCATGGGATATCTTACTGTATGTGACACAACTATTTGCTTTCTGAACAGTTAGTGTCAGCATGCGTAAAAGGGTTTGTAAATTTTTTAAGAAAATAGTGTGCATTTAAGTTGTGAATTTTTCTTCCTTAACATGTCAGTGGATCACCCTTGAGGTTTAAGTGCCCACTTTAGAGAAGAACAGACCACCATATAGCCTACTAACTGGTCTCTGCATTGTGATTTATTGTGCACGCCTTCATGATTCTGATATAGCTCCAGAAATCTGATTTTCACTATCAAATTAATGAACAACCTAGGCTAGAAACTTAAGATTATGTTTCGGTTGTGGTAGTAAAGATTGATGGGAAGAGAGTTCTATATTTTGCTATCATAAAATCTCACATGTTAGAAAAGGTAAATGGAAATCTCTGTTTCCTTTTCTTAACTGATAAGTTGGTTTCAGGATTGCTAATTTTCTGAGACACAGATATATGTAGATTCACATGCATTGTATCACTATCAAAGACTTTGTAGAATTTAGAGTATTACTTATAGAACTGGCAACTTTTTTAATTGAAAGGTTCCCAAGGTTTGAGAAAAGGAAGAAATATATCTGGAGAAGCAGGCCCTCAGTAAAACCAACAGGGAAAATACAGTTAACTTCTCCAAGTTAAAAAATGGGTACTGATGAAGTAAACGGGTTTTCTCTTTTTTCTTAGGAAAAGGCATTAATAGCTGCTCAGCTGGACAACGCTATTGAAAAGGAATTGCTGGAAAGACTGAAACAAGATACGGTGAGAAAACTAGGAACACTGGGTACAAATATATTTTTCTTAGGAAGCAATGTACTAGGAAATAATGGGAAATTATTTTAATTTTAAAGATGTTTGAAAATCACCTTGATTTTACTCCTACAATGAAAGGACTCTCCTATAGCCCCTAGCTTCATTTTTTGATGAAAGCATGTAAAATGTTATCACTGGTACTGTTAAGTGTAAAAGGACCTTTTTTCTTTTTTGCCATTAATCCCAATTCCTTTTCCCAAGTGAAATTCCAGATCTCTGACAAAAATTCTGTATTTTTGATACCCCTGAATGTTAACCTATTCTTTTAAGGTACTTTAAACCTTGAGTTATTCTTTTTAAAAATGAGTGTCACTTCCAGAGAAAAACATCAATGACATTAGTTTTGTTCCTTATTTCCTATAAGAAAATACTGTATTTGTTCTGATTCATGGGCTTTATAGAATACTGAAGTGACCTGGTTTTGTCTTTGTGTATTTGTTATTAACCACTGGTTATTTTAATGTTGAAACTGATCTTTAGAAAGTATTTCCAGCTCTACCCTAGAATATATATTATTTATCAAAGTAAGCATTCTCATTTAATCATTTAGGGAAAAGTGATATGCTTGTTGGACACTGGACCTTAATGCTAAGGTACAAATGTAGTTAAAGCTAATCTTTGTTTTATGTTCTTCAGTATGGCGACATATACAACTTCCCCATTCATGCTTTTGACAAGGCCCTAGAACAGCAGGATGCAGAAAGTGATTCCTCAGATGCTGAGGAAAAAGATGATGAAGATGATGAAGTAAGGCTGTTTTGTTCTTTTTATATATATATATAACTTGACAATATCACTTTCAGTTTCCTAACCAAAATATGTATTTTCTTTTCTCTTTTATCATGAGATTACTTTGGTTTAGCAGTGGCTGTTTTCCAAGTTCAGGCAGCAAACTACTTATTTTTGACAGTTTTTAATCTTATGAAAAGTTTTCTTGAAAAGTGACAAATGAATCCTTATCAACTATTAAAGTGGGCGGAAAAAAAATACTGAAATATACAATTTAACCTTAGTAATAGTAAAGGAGATATATGAGTGGTATATATTTGTAGTAAAGAGCATATTTATCAAGTAGATGCTTAACCACATGATATGGGTGCATACAGGTGTACTTTTTCTTTTAACCTATATTTTTGCTATTTGTATCTAAAATTTTAAGTTGGATTTACAACTTTGTAAATCCTTCCAATATGTAATTTTAACTAATTAAAATGAGTTAAAATTAAGATTACCACTGAATATTTAAATCAGGTATGAAAACTGATATTCCTAAAATGTTTTTAGTTCAAAAGCATCAAACTTGGAAATAGTTGGCTTAGTTGAGCCTAATTGTTTTCTATGAATTTTTCAAAAATAAAACTAGATGGCTAAGTTGTAATTTTATTATGTACTTTGAACCTAACAGCTGTTTTGTTTCAGGATACGGGAAAAAGAGAGTTTGTGGAAGACGAGGAAGTGGATGAGAGTGACATAAGTGATTTTGAGGTGGGTTAAAATTTTCCTTTGGCATTTAAAAAAAAAAAATGGGGTTTTGAACACATGGGGGTGGATAAACTTGCTGATTTGTTTTAAATTGATAGGACAATGAAAGGAGTTTGGGGAGCGAATGTAGTGTCTTCTCTCTCATTTTTTCCCTTCCCCTATTAGGATATGGACAAACTGGAGGTCAGCAGTGATGACGATCAGGATGATAAATCCTCCTGTGAAGAAGAAAAAGCCTTTAATAGCAAACACAAGGGCAAAGCACCCTTGAAAGGATCTTTACAGAGAAAACGTGCCTACGTTGAGATAGAATATGAACAGGAGACTGAGCATGTGGCCAAGGCCAAAACTACATGATTTCTCTTCAGACATTTACAAACAGGATTGAACATTTTGTGAGCAACTTCTTTCATTTGTTTTAAACACATACACACCTCCAGTTTTTGCTGTTTGTATTTAACACAATATTTGTGGGGTTTTTTTTCTTAATATTTATGCCACTTAAAGGGCAAGAAATCTGGGAGTGGAAGAAAGAACTTTGTTGTGAAGAGTATTTTTATAACATTGGCATATGTGTTAAAGTAACAGCTTGAGCCCAAGCAGTTTTAACAGATGAATTTGTGGGTGTAAATAAACTTTAAATGCTACTCAATCTGTTTCCTTACTATATGCCCCCCCCACTATATTTAGAAATGTCAACATCACCTTTTCCTACCAAAATAAATAAAAGAATAAAACGAGGAAAAGGATCTTTAAAGTTAACATAGTGAAAAAATACCTCTTTCCTTAAATAATTCTGTTTATACAATAGGAATAGAAAAAAGCCCTTTCCTCTTTATGAAAATGATACAAATTTTAAGTGCCATGGAAGGGAGTGTCTTCAGAAGCCTGCTGCACTCTTATGATACAGTTCACCACTGTGCTGTCATTACAGCTTTGGGGAATTTTGGCCAGGAGATCCTGAAACATGAAAAAAAAAACTTTAAGATATGTATTTCTTAAACTACTATTTTTTCCCCCCATGTATGCCTTATTTCTTTTTGGTACCACAGTTAAAGGAAAGAATGGATAACACTAGGGGAAAGTTCAAAGGACAGGTTTTTTAAAACTGTTGGCATGCTTGGACGTGTCCTGCTGGCCCATGAAAAAGCAGCTTAATGTTAACCAAGCCAAATTAGATAGACTCTAGGATTTAACTTATTAAATATAAATAAATGTAGCTACCAGTGTACTATGACTTTAAGAAGTTAAGTTTTGTGGATTGAGACAACAAAGGAAGAATTCTCATGTAAATAAACAAGAATTTGGAAAAACAGTTGTCCCTAAGAAACTGGGAACATTTCTGGTAGTTGTATTACCTATGTTATTATTCCTTTGTGACTTTCAGCCCATTATTTCAGCTTTTTGTTTTTATCAGATGACTACAACAGAACTTAAATTTTATAAATTCTTGATCATTATTCTTGTGTGTATACTGTCCTAGCCACACATAGGATCCTCTTGCCTTCTGGTTTAAATGGTTCTGAGTAGTTTCAAAGGGGCAATAAGGAGTTGATCAAACTGTTGAAGGCTCAGGGGGGAAAATCTGCACCCTCTTGTTTACCTACAGCATGTAAATACTAGATTATAGTAGATCATAGGAATTACCTAAGGGTAATGAGGCCTAACTGAAAGGTTGCAGACTGTCCCTTACCTTCACCTGTCCTTGAGAACAGTGGTCCAGCAGAATCATGCAGTCTGTTGCCGCCTCTAACAAGGCATTTTTTATAGGTTCTGGTGTAAGGCTTGAATCCCTTGCTACATCACATACCAGTTTCAAGAGCGCCTTCAGTAAGACCACAAGTCTACAGGAAATTCTGGAATCAAAAAGAAAAACTGCATCAGGATATTAAAATTGAAAAGAGACTACAAAGGCCATATCAGTTAAAGCCCTCATTTCATAAATGAACTGAAGTCAAAAAAGCAAAGTTGAAAGCAGACTCTATAGATAGCTTAACTTCAGGCCCCCTGGTATTTTTTTTTTTTTTTAAACTTCATCCTGCCCACATTCACAAACATTCTAGCCTGCTTAAGAACACCTGGTGAATATAGTGGAAGCCTGGTTTCCACTTTAAGGAGATAGTCCCTGATGACAGGAAGAACTCTAGCTTTTGGCTAGAGACCAGCAGGTGGTCCACAGTCCTTAACAAGTCTTAGGCTTGGATGTTAAAAGCAAAGTAAGGAAAATAAGCTTGGCTTCTGGTACATATGTGTCCATTTGAGCTTTATGTCATTTAATTTTAGATCCTAACTTAAATTGTCAGTTAAATCTAGCCTATTTACTTCTACTTGTTAGCCTAAGTTTTTCTCTTCATGAAAAAGTTCTGGAAAACAGTGGTTATGGGTATCCAAATTGTAAATGTAATGTCACTGAACCATCCAAAAAAATAAAAAAATGAAATCTGAAAAATTTACAATGTGAAAATATGCATAGTAAACCATACTTCCAGACAAATGTGACTTGCATAAGTTTGTATCCCTTGCTCAAAAAAGTTTTCCTATAGTGTGCTGCTTCCCGACACCTTTTATCATTCGAGACAATCCAGTGTTTCCCACTCCCCAGGCTCCCTTCCCTTCCATACATGACATTTTCTACCCTCCCTAGATGTGTGTGCTGATCTCTGTTATTTGGAATCTTCATTTCTGCTCTTAGTTTTAATTCAGTTTATTTATCCATCTATTCATTCTATTCCAGCCCATTCATTCTCCAGATATTTGAGTACTTATACCATGCACTGAGTAAACTTTGGTATTCTCAGTATACCAAAGTAGTCTTCATCCTCCTGGAGCTTATAGTTCTGTAAGGGAGAAAGATAAGTAAACAAATGCAACCTAGTTACAAATGTAACTAAGGGAAAAAGATAGTCACTTATAAGGAAGTGAGAGAATATGGTTTAGCATATACATGTTGAGGTATGGTACGAATTAAATTTTCTTATTTCAAGCAAAAAAGCCTTTTGCTGATTGAACCTCTTTGGGTTCCAGTTTATCTCAAGCCTGAGTTGGAATGCTTTCTAAGCCATCATATCCTAAATTAACATTCTCCCAACCCCTGCTCTGCAGATGTTAAATGACATCCTGTAAAGGATTCCATTCTCAAGAAACAGGGTGAACAAAGTTGAGCATGCCTTTATTATGGCACTTCTAAATGGCCTTTAAAAAATCTAAAATGACATATACTGGAAATAACTGGGCATATTTTATTTTTTTAATGTCGTTTCATAATCCAAAAGATGGGTAGAAATAGTAAAATATATGGCCTGTCCCTGATACTTTGTACTAAATGTACATCTAAGTTCTGGAGAAAAAATTGGCTGAGTTAGGCTCCTCTTAGCACACCTGTCTGTGGCTTTAATACCTGGGCCAAGTATACTGCATGAGAAGACTGAGGGTTTCTAATATCTTCAACCTTGCCTCTTCCTCTGGTCCATCATAAACCTCCAGATAACCAATGATGACTTGCTCCAGCCTCTTCAAGTGCCGGACAGTTAGGATTCCCAACCTAAAAATGAAAGAAAGAATGTGATGTCAAAGAGCTGAAGTCAGCTGTACAGCCATACCAGCAGCAGAGGGACTCACCTTTTCACAAAAGCTGGGAGGTTTCTTGCATAGGTCCTGCGTAAAAGCAGGCGGTGTTCTGGCTCCATGTGAGTTAGGACCAGTTGCAGCACCTCATCACAGTATGTGCTGTGCCGAGCTCCGTCTCCATTCCAGTGTAGCGCTTTCTCCAGAACGGGGAATAAATCCAGCAGACAGGGGAGCACAGCCTAGGGAGAATAATGGGGAGGAACTAGAGTTCATCCATTTGCATTCATAAACTGATTTTTCTAGGAACTTCCTCTATCATCCCTGGAATCTGACTATTAAATAGATTTAATAGTCAACCAGGGCTCTGGTTCTAAAGCTTATCCTATAGTAAGTACTGTTTAAAAACAGTTATGTAAAGGATCTGTGGTGATTGTGGAGATGTTTTTAGAAGGAAAAGATATACCAGTAAAGGAAATGTCAAAGAACTCTAAACGATACTAACAATAGTACATTAAGTGTATTATACAGCATTTTATATTTTTAAGCTTTTGTTACATTCCTCATCTCTGCCAGAGTCTCAATACCTTCTCCTCAGGACTATTATTACTAACCTATAAAATGGAAGGAATGGTAGAGCTGGGACTTTAATCCAAATTTTAGAAGTCTAATTCTATTATCACTAAGTACTAAGTTGTATATACATGTACTTAGAATACAATTGTTGCTAGGTAGAATCTACGATGGTTCTCATTGTCCAGTTTAACTACACTCTGAAGTCTCAGGGTCTGGGCATTCCCTTTAACTCTCCCAGGATCGTTCGTTTTTCTTAGGTGTTGTGTTTTTTGTTTTAAAAACTACCATAAGAACCCCAACTTTTTGGCTGCTAGTTCCTAAAATGGCATTTTTTAAAAATGAAAGGTGGTAAAGTAGGGGTAGGGGAAGAAGAACAGACAAAAGTAAAAATTGAGGTTATTTCTACCTCTAATTTTATAACTTAATTCTTCTGTCTTAAAATGTTCTTCCTCTCGCCTAAGAAAACAGCATTCTCCATGAGCAAATACCACCTCCTTCCAAATCTTCCTAACACCACTCCCTGACATCACCAAACCTGATGAGTTGCTAGACACCTACTGAATTTTATACAAAAATATCTTCAAAAAAAATTATCACTGTGATATATGTATAAATAGTCATATATTTACATAAATGTTTCTCGAAAGAGTTTCTTAAAGCCAGAAACCCCATGTAATTCATTCACATTTGGAATCTAACACTTGTACATACTAAGTACTCAGTATCTCCTGATGAAAGAATAAGTTTCACTAAAATAGTCAACATATAGTTTCAAGTGTGTGTATGGTATAAAGTAGCATAGAAAGACATTTTAATTATTGAATTAATAAAGACACAAAATTGTCCCCAGTGATATGTAAATGGCCCAAATATAGACTAAAGACTGCCTATTTCATGGAGATTCAGGAAGCCCGCTTAGTTCTGAGATACTGTCATACGCGTTATTTGCTGTCTTTTCAGTTGGCACCAACTTTTATCATCATCCTCACCTCCTCAGAGAAGAGATATCTCAACTATCTTCTTCATATAATGCCACCTTCTCATATTTAAGAATGCAAACTCAGAACTGTGTACTAAACTTACAATTACCTGAATAAGAAGGTGTTCTGGTGTGTAGAGGTGGTTGAAAAGGGCATGGTACAGGACCTGGGCCCTGTTATACTGGAGCAAATCAGCAGCTGGCTGCAATCAGACAAAATACACAATAAAAAGTTTCCCAAAGTTGGCAAGATGCTGATGATTTTTTAAACTGAATTATTTTAAACTGCATACATGGAATTTGTTACACCACTCTATCTACTTCTCTGTTTATTTAAAAAGCACCATAATCACAAATGTTGTTTATAAAAACAAATTTCCTTAAGTAATAGCTTGCACATTTGGATATAATCACTTTGAGTTTCTGATTTTTTTTTAATCCTTGAAAGTCAACTTAATAATTCAAGGTCTGGTTATTTAGTTTAACAATGGCCTTTGCCTCATGTACGTAACAACAGTCCAGGTTTCTTATATGTATTTCCTATGATATACGCCTCTAGGAGGTTGTTAGGAAAAGATAAAGAGAAAAAATGTAAATAATTGAAATTAGTTATGTAATAAAAAGTCAGTTAACAAAAGATATAAGCAGAGACAAAAAAAGTTGATACCTTGAATGAGAACCAGTCACGCCTACTCTGTCCCATCAACACAAATCAAAGAGCAGAGGCTACTTACCACATTCAGCACAATGTGATGGAGGCAGTGTACACCCAGGACTTTGTTCTCAGTTTGATAGTCATCTGAGATGAGCAATGACGGAGGAAGTATCCTTTCCAGATACTGGTTCAGCCAGGGTCGAGTGACCTGTTGCAGAGTCCACGAGAAAACATACTTGGTGGCAGGGTTATTCTTCCAGGATTCCCTAAACGGAAATGTGACACCACATTCAGTCAGTGACAATGTTCATTAGCAAAGGAAACTAACCAGTTCCAGTGAAATAGTACTGTCTTGTCCTTGGGGGTCCTGGGGTGTGTGTTATGTGTGTGTATTTCCACATAAGCTAATTCTTGATGTTTACATTTTAAAATTTAGATCAAAATAACTTCTAGAACATACGCTAAATAGATTTAACAGTCAACCAAGCTGGCTGACTGTTGAAAAGCTTATTTTTTTTTTAAAGATTTATTTATTTATGCATACAAGAGCTGGGGATACAGGCCAGAATGATGGGAGGTGAGACAATCCACCAGAGACAGAGTGGGGAGCAGAACAGGCAGATGGACTGAAATACACTGCTGAGGGGAGCAGTGTGGGCAAGGCAGGAAAGATCTGCTGTGCCATGTGGGTCCCCTCCCTGGCTGGGGATTGAACTCATGCTGCAGTGGTGCTGCAGAGGCTGCGGTCTGCTTCACAGTGCGTTGCTTAACCCATTGAGCCACCAGGGAGGTTCCAAAGCTTATCTTATATTAAGTAGTGTTTAAAAAGTTATGTAAAGGATCTGTGGTGATTATGGAAAAGATGTATTTAGAAGGAAAAGGTTTACCAGTACAGGAAGTATCTTCAATATTACTATTACAACTATTATATTATAAGGGAGCCAGTGAATCAACATTTGAATAGCAATATATAGTTTGAGTTTACACACATTACTCAAGTAAACTTCAAAATAGGTTATATTATCTTTACACAACAAAGGAATTCAGAGACTGTCTGGCCTAATCCTACTAGAAGCAATAAAAATAAACACCAGACAGCCTGAAAACTAAGTCTTTCAACTCCAAGTTAAAACTAAAAACTCCTAGTAAAACTAAAAATTATATACCCATTTTTTTCTTACAACTACAGATGTACAGGTAACCAATGGAGACACAGAAAATATTTTAGCTAATTGCAACCCAAAGGGTTTTCATTTTGTCACTCCCAATACTGATTTCCTATATACTCTATCCAATAACCAGAGATGAGTTTCAAGATCCTTCAACTTAAATTCAAAACACAAGTGTAAATCCTCTCCAAATCCATCTCCACCGGACTTAAGAATATTAAGGTAACTTAATGGAACAGAACTTGCAATTTACAAGGCAGTTGTCGTGAGGACTAGAAAAAGTACTAGAAAATGGAATCTGAAGACCATGGTTCTAAACTGGAATTGGCCATTATTAATTAGTTAAAGCTATTACCTATTTCAAATTATAAGCTTTCTTGGCCTTAAGTAAGTTTACTGATGAAGAAATTAACATTTGAGCCCCAATATTCTAAAATATCATACTGAAGTTCAAGTTGCTTGGCGTTTTCAGCAGGAGGCTACTCACTTATTCAAATCAGGTTTGAGAAGCTCCAATATCACGTTAAGTGCCCCTTTCTCATTCTCATTTTCTCCGTGAAGGAGTCCTGCCACAGAACCACATTCAGTCACTCGAAGCAGTAAAGTGAGCACCTCTCCAGCAATGTCCTGAGAGTTTGGGCTGGTCCATGGTTGCACCAAGGTGTGTGTAACGGCAAAAATATAGATGGGTCCTGCCATGTAATGGAGGCCCATCTTCCAAGCATGACAATTAAAGGAATTCTTGGCTGCCTCAACTTTCCCCAGCAGTTTAAGAAAGAGTAGCCCAACTTCGACCGCTTTCTCGGCCACTTCGGAGTGACGATCGCTTCTACGGTCGGGCTCCCTGGGTGGGGATGCAAACTTCTCCAGGGCTCTCGCCACCTGCCCCAGCACCTCCGGCGTTCCGCGGAGCGGTGTGTCTCTCCCCACAAATAACCCATTAAATTCTGAGGTTTCTAGTAGAGCACTCAGGTCCTGAAGAGCTGTGTTTCTGGTCTTGCCCCGGCGGGACTCCGGGCGGGCAAGACCACACAAAATTTTGGAGAAGGCCTGTCCGAGGGCGGGGGGAAGCAGCTCTCCACACCAGGGAGAGCCCTCGAGCGGTGGGGAATCGCCAAAGCAGTCGTACTCCATCCTCCAGACCCGGAAGGCAAGGACCCCTCTCCCCCGCGGACAAGGCTGGAAACCAGCAGGTAGTCACTAAAAAGGGAGGAAAAGAGATCACCCCAAGCTGGAATTTTCTTAAAGAACAGAACTAAAACGGCGGGATGTCTGGGGAAGGGAGTCTAACAGGCGTAAGACAAATACGCGTTTGTAAAGAAAAAGATGTGGGAAGGGAACTTCGGGAGAAAAAGAACCTCAAACCTCTAGACAGTGACGGAGACAATTGACTTTCTGGAGACTGAAACAACAAACACGAAAGAACTTAAGAACTCAAACACGAAAACAGCACCGGCTCCGCCTCGAGGATCCACAGCTCTCGCAGCCCAACGGCTATGCAAATCAGGACCCAGTTAACGCCGTCGCCGCAAAGCGCAAAGCTGACGTCCGCCAACGCTACGGCAATGCGCCTCCATTTCACGACATAGTGCCGCAAAGCAATCAAACGCAGTCAAAAAGGTGGAGCGATGGCAGATATATTTGCATACTTAATAATCGCTCGTTAATTGTGTTTGTACTTTATTTAGACTAGAACAAAAGAATATTGACATGATATGGGTGATATTTTCATACTATTGTGACTTAATGTAGTAAAGCTGGTTTTATATGGGCAAAACTTGTCACCCTTTGTGTAAAGTCAGTGGGCCATATTTGGCTCTCCTTTACAGAACCTTTGCTCCGATCCTTTTCCGGTTCATAAGCATGATGATTGGGTGTTCACGCCGCTGTGTGAGATGTGCCTCCCTTTAAACCTTGTTACGACGCGGGCACATAACCCTTCTGACGTGAACCTGGAGAGGATCCTTTTAAGTTCCGGTTTATGATACGCTGCGCTACCGCTGACCTGTTGGTGTTTACTGGCTTTTTCTTTTTTCGAGCTTACTTGAAGGCTGCTTTAAAAGGAGCATATTCTGTTTACAAACAGTTCCTGAAGCAAGTATCTAGCTTATTTATTTTGGGGCCTAGGGCTGCTCCCCTAGCCGGGGGTAGTCTGGCGCGCCGCCGCCTGGCACCGCTCAGCGCCACGTGGGGGCGGGCCAGTGGCGCGTGGTTCCGGGTCAGAGCTGCGGTGGCGTTTGTAGCCCTCCGAGGAGTGGTGCGAGCTGGACGCTGTGGATTCGCGGGGATACCGCTCCTTGGGCGGGGTGCGTGGATGGTGCAAAGGTCCTGTACGATCCCCTTGTTTCGTAGTATGTCGGTATTGTGCGCCCGGCTCACTGCGGATTCTAAGGGTGGATTTGCAGGGACTAGTCAGTTCCTGGTCCTCCCTGGGAGTTTGCCCATGACTTCATTTGGCTCCCGCTGTATCGTGCAAAGCTGGGCAAGGGAAGTTCATTTGTGCAAAGGTGTGGGCGGGAACGCACACACGGGTCTGCGGTGCCACGAGAGACCAGAGAGCCGGTTCGGCCACTTCTAGAGGGACATGTGGGGGAAGACCAACTTGGAGAGAGCACTGCTTGCAAATAGCGTTATCTGTTGTAGTCTACCTTCGACTCCTCGCCTCTTGCTGTGTGACCTTGGGCAATTCTTTTACCTCTTTGAAACTTAATTTTTTTAACAGTAAAATTTGAGTTATAATAGTCCCTACGCCTTAGGATTGTTGGAGAACTAAAAGGAGTTAACCTTGCTTAGAATAATCTCTGGTCAGTGGTAAACTGTATACAGCCCCAACTCTTGTTAAATTACACCTGTATATTAACTTACATTCCTCTCAGGGGGATTTTGTGTCTAAGACCTTTCTTCTCTTAAGACTCTTCGCTTGTCCTTCCCTTCTCTGACCAGTTGGTGGCATTCATGATTTTCTATAAGAAATTTGAAACCTTGATAAAAACCATTTCCTATAATAATGTTTATGTGGGAACAAATGCCAGTGACAGGCTGTTACTATAGCCTTCCTTGTGTGTGAGCCTTCTTCTCTGCCCAACATGCCCCTTGTGCTAAGTGGACCCAAAATTTCATCCCCTTGTGTGCAAAGTAATTGTACTTGCTGAAATCTGCACTCAATTTCCTGAGCCCAGAGACCATTTCTTTATCCCCAATGTCTGGCACAATTTAGTCATGCAAGGAGATGTTTGTTGAGCCCACATGTCTATCCACAAAAGACTGACTGAATAAACAATGGCATACCCACACAATAAAAGTCTGTGCAGATGTCTGAAGGAATGAAGACAGTCTCTGTGGAAGGTCATTAAGCTTTGAAACCTGTTATTAAGTGACTAAAACAAGAGAGAGACCATATATATCTTATAAGAAAGGTGCTCACATACTGCTGGTTGAAATGTAAAAAGGCAGCTGTTACAGAAAACAGTGTGACAGTTTTTTAAGAAAATAATCACCGAGTTAACATTTGATCCAGCAATTAGTCTTAGGTTTACATGCAACAGAACTGAGAACATGCATTCCTACAAGAACTTGGATACATATGTTCACAGTAGCATTATTCATGATAGCAAAAGGGAAACAACCAAAACCTATTGATTGAGGAATGAATAAGCAAAATGGGTACATTGTTATGGTGGAATATTATTCAGCAGTTAAAAAGAAACGCAGTTCTGATATATGCTACAATGCAGATGAATCTTTAAAGACATTATGATAAATGAAATAATCCAACATAAAAGATTCCATTTATAAGAAATAGGCAAATTAGTGGAGAATTAAAAGTGACTGCTAACAGGTATGAGATTTCTGTGTTTTTTAAAAGCATGATCTGATATTACCTATTAGTGATGGTTGCCCAACCTTGTAAATGTTCTAAAACCTGCTAAATTATGTACTTGAAAATGGCAAATCCTATTTTAAAACCCATTTTAAAAGTCCTGAGGACCCACAGAACTTTTTTTATATGAGACAGGTAAAGATTATTTTTTTCTCTGTTAGAAATTAAAACTGACAAAATATCCATTTAGTTCTTTTACAAAAAGCAACACTAAACCCATTACATGTTAAATAAAAGCTTACTTTTATGAAAAATTACTTTAAAAAAAGAAGAGTGGCTTCGTTGTACAGTTTTGTAAGCAGAGTTATAAAGATCGCCAACTCTTGTGTCTGGTTCAATAGGAGACAGCTGGATGCTCACGTGCTGCTGCATTCAGTCTGTGTTGGAAACTCCATTGTAGATTCATAAGAGAATGAGAATGAAAAAGACAGACAATACATTATCACAAAAATCATTTTGACCTGACAGACCTTCTGAAAGGGTCTTGAAAACCCTTAGGAGTCTACAG
This sequence comes from Galemys pyrenaicus, assembly GCA_019455555.1. Lineage (NCBI taxonomy): Eukaryota > Metazoa > Chordata > Mammalia > Eulipotyphla > Talpidae > Galemys > Galemys pyrenaicus. The sequence continues at coordinate 68,723 of JAGFMF010011416.1, forward strand.
ATCACGTCTGGAGAACTGCTGTTGGAAAGACACACGAAAACTAACAGTTAAAGTGCATGAGATCTGGGACCCACTTTAAAATATTCCACAGAAGGGGTGATGGAAAGGAGTGACAGAGCAATGGAGTGAAAGCATACAATGTTGAATGTGGGTATTGAATAAGGAATGTGCTATCAGTCTCTATTTTTACTATAAGCCCAAGATTTTCCATAATAAAACTTTGTTACTCTTATATTTGATCAATGCTGGTTTAACTGAACAGAAGACCTAGCTGTCATTGATAGGAGTGATAACCCAGCTAGGGACTGGAAAAAGAAATTAGATACAGTTCCTGCCTTCAAAAGGTTTTTGTCTGCTGGGGATACAGTGAGGTAGTTATGGTAAAGAGATATAAAGAAGAAGACCTTTGAGACCTAATCTTGTAGGTCTCAAGCCCCAGAAACTCTGTGTAGTAACTTCCCTCTGTGAGGAATTTTCTCACAGTCACCCTCTAAGGCTGGTGTCATTACCTCCATTCTGCAGATGAGGAGACACTCTGAGGTGCTAACTTGTCCACGATCTCATAGCAGAGAATGGTAGAGCTGAGACCTCAGCCAGGTTGACTCATACAGCCTATGGTCTTAACAGTTTGAACTTTCCTTTGTCAGCAGTCCGGGAACACAATCTAGAAAGTCACTCTCTGTGTCTACTTGTGAATGACCCCTCAGCAGAGTTCCACTTGTGATCTAAGGGAGCCCACAGCCTTTAGGAGACTAGAAACATTGACTTGGTGGATCCTTATACTGCACCTAACACTCGTTCAATCCTCACAATATAACTCATGGAATAGGCATTTTATCTATGTTTGCCTTCCTCTCCTTGGTTCTTTCGCACCCTAAGTGTTTCAGAAAGCAATTTGGCAACATCTCGCAAAAGAATAAATGAATTCCTTTATTTATTGTACTCCTGAGACTATCAAATACAAACAACCATACGTAAAGATATGGGTTAAAGACAGCAAGAATGAACAAGTAAGGCCATCGCATCACTGTTCATAGGGCAGAAACCTGAGAACAAGTGCAAGTTCATCAATGGCAATTCCATACAGGGGAATTCTCCTGCTAGTTATGAAAATAATGAGAGAAACTAAGCCAGAGGACTGGGAGGGGACTCTACACAGTGCTGTCCAGCGATGGTGTTGTGATTGCCTATTAGTAAGACGATGCTTAGAAAGAGGAATGCTTGTAATGTGGGCACATACATACGTGTAGGTGAAAGAATACTTAAGGAGAATTTGTGTGGATACATCCCAGGTCCTCAGCACAGATGACCTTGGGTACTGATGGAAAAATAAGAAAGATGGAGGAGCTTACAAAATGAAAATGGGGGGGGGGGGGATGACCACACCTTTAAACAAAACTAACATATGATTACATTTATGTGCTTATGTAAAATTATGGATGAGTGTGGTTATGTATAAAACAAGTAAATTTTTAAATATTTCCTTTAAAGAGAAATGGAAGAATGCAATAAATTCCAGAGATCTTGTGGCTAAACAGTATTACTTATATTTTCCAGAGAGCATATAATTAATGATTATAAGGAAAAACAAAAGTGAGAGAAAGTATAAAGAAGTATTTGCTCCCCTTCATTCTTCTAAGAGTTCAGCAACTGATGTGATTATGCTGATATTCCAGCGACGTCTTTCAAGGTTCACGTGGTTTAAAAGTGGTTAATAATAGCATCCGGGAACACACTGTAAGATAATTACTGCTTTCAGCTGAACTACTTTTGTGATTATGGGCCAAATGGAAAAATGATAGTACAATATTTACAACCCTTGAATGCCTGTGGAGAATAGGAGACCATATATCCTTTCACATAGGAGGTGACATTTTTAGCTTTAGCTTTGAAGGCTGGTGTGAGCTAAATAATATACCAATTATTTTGAAGGTTTATGTGTTTATAAAATGTGTAGAACCAGCACCATATGGTTCTTAATGAACCGAAATCTTTTGATCGTGAGAGCTATAAACAAAAGACTCTTGTAAATGTGGAATAGTCATCAAAATAACATTCGACTAAATGAGTTTTCACTGTTAACAGGAGTCTGCTACATCTCTGAAGCACCTTTCTCGCTCCTAAAATTCTAGGATCATTTCATATGTGCTGTCAGGTTAATGTATTTTTTTTTAAAGATTTATTTATTTATGCATACAAGCACTGGGGTACAGGCCAGAGGTGTGGGGGGTGGTGGTGAGAGGATTCACCACAGAGAGTGG